>WNWK01006340.1:52500-106994 GCA_009830355.1 Cherax destructor
ACCTTTAGTGGCTTTGCCCTGCCCTATTAGCTTTGTTTATCTGTCTATATGGGTTTGTCTCTATGAGTGCTATCATTTCCCTTTTGTTTCCCCCATACTATAAATTCGTTCTGGTCATTGATGAGGTTTGTCTAAAACTACTTACCTTGGTGCCACCATCATTAGTTAGTTAAATAGCTATATTATACACCCTTTACCGTTCGTGTGGATGGTAATCAAGGTTACAGAGGTAAGTAATGGGTCCAGGGACTGGAACTCAGAGTTTTGATAGCTAAGCAAGGTACTGTGGCAATGAACTATTTAGTTTATAATCTGGATGTAGTAGTTTATGCAGACATGAATTCAGAGTCTGAAATGTTTCAGTGTAGTGTACTTGTGTTTTTTTAATTATTTATACTATTTTTTTTAAATTATTAACAACAGCCGTAGTCAGGGTATTTTTCCATCATTAATATTCCCGTTATGTTCTCTTCAGATTCTCTGGTGTACATGTTTATCACCTTGATTTTTTCAGTTCTTCACCAACAATGCCGCCGGTCAACTCTTCTCCAGTGTCTTTCTCGGGAAATTACTATGAATTGATCCTCGGTATTTTCTTTTTTAAATGTTTCGGGTAGGCCAGCCGGTGCTTCACCATTTAACCGATCATCATTTGACTAAGACCCGTGTCAGGAGACACTTGTCCCGAAGAGAATAACACCACCATATCATTATGTGGTACCTTTCAGGGGAAAATTACCTTTGGTATTATCCCTGTGATATTAGTCTGGATGTAAGTTACGTGTGGTTACGACACTTTGAGTCTCGCTTTCTTTATCCACCACTGTTCGTAATACTGTAATGGCTAGCAGTTCGGTCTTGGGGGTTACTGGGTGTGGGTGCTTCTCTTGGGGTTGAGGAAAGAGGAGGTGACGTGGAAATCAGCTGGAAAGTGGATAGAAATGTTGTGACCGTAGAGTGATATGTTTCTTCTGTATGTAAGTAGGGAGAGGAGCTCTATAGGGTCGTAGGTAGAAGGGAGTTTGCGGAAAAATGTGGGACTGGATTGGAGTGGAAGATGATAAAATTTCATCCCATCCCTTAGGTAAAAGGGATGGGATGAAATACAGGGTCTCGTTTAGGAGCCAGCGGAAATCTAGTAAAAACTTTTCAGTAATTTCATTCTTTGCAATTCACTTTTCTTAAATCTAAGATCAATTTTAAGCATGGTTATGATCTTTTTAAATGTTTTATTTTTTTAGCTGAGGTCAATATACTACACGAAGACATTCGTATACTATACTATACTACACGAGTGTACTACGAGAGTGTACTGTCGAGAGTGTACTGTCGAGAGTGTACTGTCGAGAGTGTACTGTCGAGAGTGTACTGTCGAGAGTGTACTGTCGAGAGAGTACTCAAATCGCTGCTTAATTATAGCAGGTGATGAAAAGGCAAAATACAGTCTTAATGACCCTCGCGTAGTCGACAGGCCTTAAGCCCCATTAACAAATCAAGAAGCAGCTGGTGTGAGTCTTTCTCCTGGTAGCTAGCTACCCTCCAAGCCTGGCAAATACACTGGTCACAAGCGTAGCAGAGGCTGCAGCGTGGTGGAGATCTACCGGAGGCTGTAATCCTGTGAAACTGCAGCTCGTCCTGGACACACGACCACTGCGGTCCCAGACCGTACCTCAAGGTATTATTACCTGGTCCAAGACCGAAGTCACGTCAGCTCGTAAAACCTCTGAGCGTCGCTGGCCAGGGAGGCTGTTATCGAAGCTTCTTTGTTTACACCATTGCCGCCGCTGATTCTCCCTCCATCACCACAAACTTATTCTTTTTCATTTTATAAAATAAAATTGATTTTAATTCTTTTGATACAAGTAAGCGCAGTTTTATAATCCAGCGGAAAAAACCTAACAAACTTTTACTGGAATTACCATTTTGAAATCTTACCATATATATATATATATATATATATATATATATATATATATATATATATATATATATATATATATATATATATATATATATATATATATATACATGTATATATATTATTTAGCTTGTATTTAGTTCTGCTGGTTAGTTGGTTAGTGGGGTTTAAAGGTTAATGACCACATGAGGGTCATAAACTCTACATGTAACTTTTTCATCACCAGAAAGGATACTTTAATCCCTAGAATAAGGTTTAAAGTAAATCTCAGGACACACACACACACACACACACACTGTTGCACCCTGTAATGTAACTCTCACTTATTATTATATTGAGTATATCTTCATTAAAAGCTAAAATGAAGTTATTTGGCTTTATATTATTATCTGTCTCATCAGTTATTATTATTATTATTATTTTTATTATTATTATCTATGTAAATAGGTAGAATGTGTTTCAAACAACTGAGGGTGAGAAACAATCATGCCAACTAATGTTAGTTGGTTTAGGGTCCAGCTCACTGCTGACTGAGTCACGTGATCCCACCTGATGTTAGGTAAGCATATCTCTCTCCTCTGGCTGTCTGGTAAAGTTTCAAATTTCTTTAAGAAACGGTGTGGTTGGTGACTCCTGGTTTACTCTGTGTTGGTGGAAAAACAGTTATTAATAGACTTGGTCATTTGCGCTGTCTTAAGGTGTGTGTCTTTCAGACATTCAGAGTGTGTCTGTTTCCTTAACTATAGAACATAGATCTTATTTTCGAGTACAACTCCGCTAAGAAGTAGATTGTAATAATCTGTGTTGAGCCTTGATTCGGTATTCTATAGAAAGGTCCATAGTTATGGTCACTACTTTCATTTCATTGATCCTGACGTAGACGTGATAGTGTTATGCAAACTCTTAATTTGAGTTTGGGATTTAGGATCACTGTTTGACTATATCGTAAGATCCGTCCTTATATGGATAGTGTTACTTCCATTGAAATTACTATGTATTTATAACTTATATGTAAATTCATGACTTTAAGAGTTACCTTAAAGTAAGATATTTGCCAACACGATATTAAATCTTGAAGCTTCAGAAATAAGGTACCTTGAGTACTAAGTAATAAGGTACCTTGAGTACTCTTGAATATTAATTAATAATAGAAGAAGAAAGTATTGTGTTTTAAATAATTTAACATAAAAGATCGTTAATTTTATATTTGTTGGATTTTTGTTTCATAGTTGAAATTAAACGTTTATCACTATAGTGATTATCTACAAGGATAACTAGACCAGATATTGTTCTAATATCTTGTTACAAGAAAGGGGCGAACTTAATTACAGGTCAATTACTTGGGGAGATTCCTTCCAGAACTCCTTCAAATAATCTACTAGCTTTACAAAACACCTTTACTCGTAACACACACACACACACACACACACACACACACACACACATTATATATATATATATATATATATATATATATATATATATATATATATATATATATATATATATATATATGCAAGACAACCACTATGAAAAAATAGAGGAATTCCAAGCGCTTTCGTGACTACTCACATTATCAAGGAACTATAAAACTGGACAAGATTCTAATGCTCTATTTATTCATGTGAGAGATTTTAACCATCCAATTGATTTTCAAAATGCTGAGAAGGTTGTATCAAGCAAGTCCATGGTTGAGAGGAATATAATAGAATCATGTTTCATTAAAAGCAGTTTTGAAAATAATATGAATATTTCTTTTGGTTTATATAAATTGGATTCATTTATAATTAATAAAATTTGGGAAGAATTTAATGATAAATTTTACTAATCTTAATGCTAGGGAAGAGTTTCAGGTCCTCTTCACAGAGTCGGGCGATGTTACGCTACTGTGAGGTGTTGTCTTTGTTAGTGTGATGTGACTGTGAGGTGTATTCCGCCCCTTTATAAACCTTCTTGTCATGTTTTCTTTTATAGTTCCTTGATAATGTGAGTAGTCACGAAAGCGTTTGGAATTCCTCTATTTTTTCATAGTGGTTGTCTTGCATATTTTGATATCACCTGTTTACCGTGATTTTTGCATATATATATATATATATATATATATATATATATATATATATATATATATATATATATATATATATATATATATATATAATATGTCGTGCCGAATAAGTGAAACTTGCTATTTTGGCTTAAATAGCAACGCTCTTCTTGCCGAATAAGGCAAGCGAAAAATTGGTGTATGAAATAATTTCGCAAAAATCATTGAGAACCTAACGAAAAAAATATATTTCACTGTGTTTGTTTATTATTAAATTATTGTAAACTTATCTAAAATATATTTAGTTGGAGTAGGGTAAATTAAATTGCGCTTGTAATAATAAGGTTGTAAGTTTTCTAAGTTTTTTTTTTTTAATAAAATTATTAATTTTTACCTTAACATAAACGAAAAAATATATAGAAGAAAATTTTAGAAATGTCTTTATTTAAAATGAGTTCTTACTAATTGACCAGTTTTATCTATTCGGAATGACGTATATATATATATATATATATATATATATATATATTAATTAACACATCGGCCGATTCCCACCAAGGCAGGGTGGCCCGAAAAAGAAAAATTTTCTTTATCATTCACTCCATCACTGTCTTGCCAGAAGGGTGCTTTACACTACAGTTATAAAACTGCAACATTAACACCCCTCCTTCAGAGTGCAGACACTGTACTTCCCATCTCCAGGACTCAAGTCTGGCCTGCCGGTTTCCCTGAATCCCTTCTTAAATGTTACTTTGTTCACACTCCTACAGCACGTCAAGTATTAAAAACCATTTGTATCCATTCACTCCTATCAAATACGCTCACACATGCTTGCTGGAAGTCCAAGCCCCTAGCACACAAAACCTCTTTTACCCCACCTCTCCAACCTTTCCTAGGCCGACCCCTACCCCGCCTTCCCTCCACTACAGATTTATACACTCTCGAAGTCATTCTGTTTCGTTCCATTCTCTCTACATGTCCGAACCACCTCAACAACCCCTCCTCAGCCCTCTGGATAATAATTTTGGTAATCCCGCACCTCCTCCTAATTTCCAAACTCACACCACACATTGACCTCAGACATGACATCTCCACTGCCTCCAGCCTTCTCCTCGTTGCAACATTCATCACCCATGCTTCACACTCCACTCACCCTTTTCATCTCATCAACTCTATGATTCACCTCATCCTTCATAGACCCATCTGCTGACATGTCCACTCCCTAATATATATATATATATATATATATATATATATATATATATATATATATATATATATATATATATATATATATATATATATATACATATATATACATACATATATATAGGGAGGTACCACCTCTGTAACTTGACTGTGGGATCCTCATCCTCAGAGAAAAGAATAAACTTACTTCAGGGAAAACTCGAGATTCTCCCCGGAGCTGTTTGAATATTTTCTTCCCTTACCAACACCTATATTCTATGTGGACTATTATTTAAAGATAAAATACATTGATAAAAATACGATGGGGAATAGAACAACATAAATCCACAAAGATGGTTTTCATACAGTAGACTTTAACAATTACGTATGAAGTCGGAAAGATTACGAATGAGCTGAGGTGAAGGTGACGGTCATTGTGAATGATATGAGGTGAAGGTGACGGTCATTGTGAATGATCTGAGGTGAAGGTGACGGTCATTGTGAATGAGCTGAGGTGAAGGTGACGGTCATTGTGAATGATATGAGGTGAAGGTGACGGTCATTGTGAATGAGTTGAGGTGAAGGTGACGGTCATTGTGAATGAGTTGAGGTGAAGGTGACGATCATTGTGAATGAGCTGAGGTGAAGGTGACGGTCATTGTGAATGATCTGAGGTGAAGGTGACGGTCATTGTGAATGAGCTGAGGTGAAGGTGACGATCACTAGTAGCACGGGACTAATATTTGTCTTCACTAGTACTAGTCTGTCCTCACTAGAACTATACTGTCCTCACAAGTACTAAACTGTCCTCACTAGCACTTGACTGTCTTGACTAGTACTAGACTGTCTTGACTAGTACTAGACTGTCTTGACTAGTACTAGACTGTCTTGACTAGTACTAGACTGTCTTGACTAGCACTAGACTGGTCTCACTAGCACTAGACTGTCCTCACTAGGACTAGACTGGTGATGGTGATGGTAGTGGTGGCACTGGTGATGATAGTGGTGGCAATGTTGTTGGTGATTGTAGTGGTGACACTAGTGATAGTGATGGTAGTGGTGGCACTGATGGTGGTAATGATAGTGGTGGCACTGATGGTGGTAATGATAGTGGTGGCACTGGTGGTGGTAATATTAGGTAGTGGCGGCACTGGTGGTGATAATGGTAGTGGTGGCACCGGTGACGGTGGCAGCCATTTAATCAATAAAATATTAATATCAAATTGATAAGCACTTCAAAACACAATATATAAAACACCACAAAATTATTACCGCCTTCTACATTAAAATAAATAAATATTTCATTGAGCAGCAATTCCGAAACAGCTTTTAAAAAAGTATCACAAAATATTAATATTATTTAAAACATATTTTCAATTAAAGGATCAGGTAGTTAAAATTTAATAATTAATTGTTAAAAAGCATCAAATATTCGCCATTTAAACTTTGTAATGCAAATTTAATGTTAAAATTTATTTATACTTGTGAGGTTCTTCATATATATCTCGAGGAGTCATGGCTCCAGCTCCCCGATCTTAAACTTGGTCGCAAAAGATGGTAAAGAATTATTGCATGAGTAAAAAGGTTTAGAACTATTATTAAATTTCCGCTATGAATACACACTCAGATTATATATATATAATTATATATATATATATATATATATATATATATATATATATATATATATATATATATATATATATATATATATATGGTAAAGAGTGTGGCGAGGGAGTGTGAAGACGAGACCACATGAGAGATTAGGTCAAGTTCTGTAGACAAATTTTGCTGAGAATAAGAAAAATATTGGAGTGAGATTAATAAGTGGAGAAAGCCTAATGAATGTATGGATTTGACAATTAGAAAGGGAGAGGGGAATTTTTAGATGGGGATTTGGGGGTATTGGGAAGATGGAGGGAATATTTTCAGGAGCAATTAAATGTTGAAGAGAAAGAGAAGCAGTGATTTCAAGCACTGACCAGGGAGGTATAACATCTTTTAGGAGCGAGGAAGAACCAGATGTGAATATGGGAGAGGTGCGTGAGGTTGTGGGTAAAATGAAAGGGGGTAAAGCGGCTGGGGTTAATGGAATCAAAACACAAATGTTAAAAGCAGGTGAAGGTATAGTTATGGAGTGGTTAGTTCTTTTTTTCAATAAATGAATGAAGGGGGAAAGATACCTAGGGATTGGCAGAAAGCGTCTATAGTTCCTTTGTATAAAGGAATTAAGGACAAAAGAGAGTGTAAGAATTATTAGGGAATAAGCCTGCTGAGAATACCTGCTAAAATATGTGGTAGAGTTATTAATGAAAGAAGGGCAAGCCTGAAAGCAGGATAGCAGATGAACAAGGAGACTTTAGGAAGGTTAGGGGATGTGTTGATCAATTGTTTACAGTGAAGCATATAAGTGAACATTGTATAGAAAAGAGTATGGAACTTTTCGTTGCATTTATGAATTTGAAAAGCATATGATAGTGGATAGGGAAGCAGTGTGGCAGTTTTGTAAGTGTATGGAATAAGTGGAAGGTTACTTAAAGCAGTTAAGAGCTTTTATGGGGATAGAGAGAAGGATATTTTTTCCAGTAAAAGTAGGCCTTCAACAGGGATGCGTGATGGCACCATGGTTGTTTAACATATTTATAGATGGGGTTGCAAAACAAGTGAATGCTAGGGTGTTGGGCAGAGGAGTGGGATTAAAATATAAGGAATCTAATACAAAGTGGAAGCTGTCACACTTGCTTTTTTACTGATGACACTGTGCTTTTCGGAGATTCTGAAGAAAAGTTTCAAATGTTGGAAGACGAATTTGGGAGAGTATGTAAAAGAAGAAAATTAAAAGTGAACATAGAAAAGAGCAAGGTGATTATGGTAGCCAAAAATTTAGGCTATAATATATTGGATATCAGAGTGAAAGGAAGGAGTATGGAGTAAGTAAATGGAACAAACAACTCAAGTTGGATGAAAAAAAAATTAGAAATTATTTATGACCGTATTAATAGAGTTCTGGATAAGTGGAACGTACAGACACTAGAGTCACTGGGTAGTTTAAAAGAAGAGATTAGACGAGTTATTGAGAGAGAAGGATTGGATTTGAGAAGAACCTGTCTTATGTTCTTATATCAATGAAAGGCGCCATGCCATCCTGGGAATTAAAAATAAATGAAAATGGAATACAAGACAATTTTAGAATGTGAATGGTAATTACGTGGAACACATTAAAGGAAGGAGTAATGGAGATCTCGATTCACATTCACATACACACACACACACACACACACACACACATATTATATATATATATATATATATATATATATATATATATATATATATATATATATATATATATATATATATTTCCTGCTGTGTCAGCCAGAAACAGCTTAGCCCTAAAAAACAAAATGTTTCAAGTATCAATTTTGCCAAAAGATGAAACTGCAGGAAAATTGGCCAAAAAACTAATATAGAAGTTTTCCCGTGTAAACTCGTGCACGATGGGTAATTAGGCGAGTAATTAGGTGAGTAATGGGTGAGTTTTGGGAGGGGCTGAGAGGTGTGGTAGCGAGGGCTGGCGTGGGGCCAGTTTAAGGCTCATCTTTGCCGACAAGACGACAAGTGTTGCAGTAAGACGGGGAGAAGTTCGCTAACTTCTTTCATTGGGTTTTGTTGAAGTTAGACTGGAGTTTAGCGGAGAGGGGGGCGAGCGGCAGCCTCGGACACTACTCATTACTTTTGTCAAATTATGATCAAATATATTTGAGGAGGAATGTTGGGAGTGGAAGATGATGGTGGCAGTGGTGGTGGTGGTAATTGTGGTGGAGGTGATGGTGGTGGTGATGGTGGTGGTGATGGTGGTGGTTTTGGTGTTTATGGCTGGGGTAGACTAGCAAGATTAGACTAGGATATGGAACCCTTTAAAAAACGTATATTTAAAAAAATAGGAATTTAAAAAACGAGTCAAGATATGTGTTGCAGCGGAATGTGTCGACCAAAAACCTCAACATTGACAACCTGGTTGTTTTAAATGCCATGAAATACTTCGCAGTATTTATCAAGCAGTTATTTTAAGAAATCTATTTTCTTCTAGTAACATTATGACATATAAGTTTAAAATATTTTAGAGAAAAAGTGCTTGAATTTACATATGGGTTATTTAAATGTGGGTGAGATTAGTACGGATGAAAGAATTGATTCGTGTCATGAATGAAAATAAACTGAATGACTCAGCTCTAAGCGCAACAAAGCTTAAGTTGAGAACTTAATTGGAGAAATAAGTGGGGTTAAAAAAAGATGCATCTCAGAGAACTAGAGGTAAAGAAGAGGTAGCAGCAATACCAAGCGATGAACCATGACGACAGAGGTGTTTAAATTTAAGAATTAAGTGAATTAGAATATGGGATGTAAGAAGTGGCTTGCAGTAAGTGTTTATGAACCTGGGGAAGAGAGAAGTGCACAGAGAAAGTTTGGGAAGTAATCAGCGAGTGTTCAGGGAGTTTTCAACCGAGAAAATAATCGGTGTGGGTGACCTAAATGTGGGAGACAATGTTGTATGTGTAGCAGGTAAGTTCAGAGGGCCAGAGGTAAATGATAATGAGTGATCATTATTTTTTATCAATGTATATGAAAATATTTGGTAATTGGATAAATGAATGTACGAGAAACAACATAGAGCGAAATGACAGCAGTTTGTTAGACTATGTATTAATGGGTAGATTTCTGGAAGTGGATGTTTTTATAGGGGAAACATATATTTTGGATCATATGGTGGTAGCTACAGTGAAAGTAAGAGGTAGATGAGGTACAAGGAGAATGTCATCAGTGGGTAAGAAAGAAGTAAAAGTTAATGAATGAGGTGATAGCAAGGGTAATATATAAGCAACTATTGTGAGACTGATGGGCTAGAGTGTACAGGTAGTGAGGTCACAAACGTATGGGGTAGACTTAATTATGTAATATTAGACGGTGTAGCAGAGGTTGGATGGTACTGGAGGGAGAGTGCCGGAGACAAGAGGAACGATTGGTGGAATGATGAGGTAAAGAAGGTGGTAAGGGAGAAAAAGTCACTTTACGAGAGATTTTACAATGCAGAGTGATAAAAGGAAGGTGTAGTATATGACGCGGAAAATAGAGGTTAAAAAAGTGGAAAAGAAGTGAGACTGACTGAGGTTTTATAAACAAATTGTGCTAAGAATAAAGAAATGTTTTGAAGAGAGATTAATAAGACGAGAAAGCTTAAGGCAACAAGTGGATTTACCAGTTAAAGAAAGGTGGGAGTACAGGGAAGATGGAGAGAATATTCTGAGGAGTCGTAAAACGTTGATAAATAAAGGGAGTCATTGATTTCATGCATTGGACAGGGACGATGTAACACCTTGTAGGAGTGAGGAAGAGTGAGACGTGAGTGTGGGGAAAGTCTGTGAGGCAGTGGATAGAATGAAAGAGGGGAGAAAATAGAAGCTACAAGAGGTGGAATAAATAAATGCTAAAAGCAAGTGGGGATATACAATTTTGGAGTGGTTGGTGTATTCAAAATATCAATGAAATTTTAGAGAAAAAAAGGGAATAATTCTGTTGCATTTTATTTAAATTTTATTATTATTATGACAAATAATGACGAATTAATACCGGCAATCAGAATATAATAAAGACACAGTGTCCAGTAAAAAAATGAAATTCCTTTAGATAACGTTTCTATTGTTGTATACCTGGAGGGTATTCCGGGGATCAACGCCCCCGCGGCCCGGTCCATGAAAAGGCCTGCTGGTGGATCAGGGCCTGATCAACTAAGCTGTTACTACTGGCCGCACCCAGTCCAACGTACGAACCACAGCCCGGCTGATCCGGCATTGACTTTAGGTATCTGCCCAGCTCCCTCTTGAAGAGAACCAGGGCTCTACTGGTAATGCCCCTTATGGCTGGTGAGAGGCTGTTGAACAGTCTTGGGCTCCGGACACTTATTGTGTTTTCTCTTAGTGTACTAATGGTACCCCGACTTTTCATTGGGCGTTTGTTGCATCGTCTGCCATTTCCGAAAACTTTAATTTGTCTTTACTATTTGCAATTATTGTTATGAAGATTATAAAGACACAAGGCACAAAAACATACGTACATACATATATACATACACATACATACACACACATACATACACACACACATACATATATACATACACACACACATACATACACGCCCCGATGGCATGGTGGCTAGCGCTCTTGCTTCACGCACGGAGGACCCGGGTTCAATTCCCGGCGGGGCCGAAACATTTCGAAGTGTTTCGTTACAACACACACACACATACATACATTAATACATGCATATGTATGCATGGTGTTATATTCATGTGTTTCTGATTTACAGTCTAATAAATCCAGCTAAATTAATACTTTATCAAACATTTATTACAAGAATAACGTTCATGCCGCTGCATTATAATCTGCAACATAATATATGAGTATGAACATGGGTGGTGAATGTTGCAGCAAGGAGAAGGCTGGAGGCAGTGGAGATGTCGTGTTTGAGAGCATTGTGTGGGGTGAATATAATGCAGAGAATTCGTAGTTTGAAAATTAGGAGGAGGTGCGGGATTACCAAAACTATTATCCAGAGGGCTGAGGAGGGATTGTTGAGGAGGTTCGGACATGTAGAGAGGATGGAACAAAATAGAATGACTTCGAGAGTATATAAATCTGTAGTGGAGGGAAGGCGGGGTAGGGGTCGGCCGAGGAAAGTTTGGAGGGAGGGGGTAAAGGAGGTTTTGTGTGCAAAAGAACTTGGACTTCCAGCAAGCATGCGTGAGCGTGTTAGATAGCGAATGGAGACAAATGGTTTTTAGGACTTGAAGTGCTGTTGGAGTGTGAGCAGGGTGATATTTATGAAGGGATTCAGGGAATCCGGCAGGCCGGACTTGAGTCCTGGAGAGGGGAAGTAAAGTGCCGGCACTCTGAAGGAGAGGTGTTAATGTTACAGTTTTATAACTGTAGTGTAAGTGTGCTTCTAGCAAGACAGTGATGGAGTGAATGATGGTGAAAGTTTGTCTTTTTCGGGCCACTCTGCCTTGGTTGGAAACGGCCGATGTATTAATAAAAATAATATATATATAATGTATATATATATATAATATATATATATATATATATATATATATATATATATATATATATATATATATATAATAGTTTCCTATTATTCTCTTTCTCTCTCTCTCTCTCTCTCTCTCTCTCTCTCTCTCTCTCTCTCTCTCTCTCTCTCTCTCTCTCTCTCTCTCTCTCTCTCTCTCCCTAAGGTACCTACTCACCTGTCGTCTTTAACGTAGGTGTGAGTATCCCAGGTGAGTAGCTCGAGCACCTCATCCACCTGCCTCATCCACGACACCTGCAACAACCAACACTTGTAGTTAGTGATGACACTCAGAACTTGCCATAACCTGATACAAACACCACTGTCAGCGTAGAGGCAGGACCATTAGCTGAGATTGGTTCCCTGTCAACCACAAACAGATGAGTGCTTGCGTAGATGAGTACATACAGGTGAGTACATATGAGTGCAAGTACAATGTACACTGAGCTGGATGCAAGTCTTCATTCGTGTCTCATATACGCTATTTCATCCTTGAATAATTTTTTGTAGATAAGGATTGAAAGTAAACAATGTTTGCACTCTCTTGCTTGCTTCAGTAAATGCAAAAACAAAACATGTTTTTTTAGCCTAAACAAAATTCAAGCAAGAGTCTGCTCTTAAGTACAGCACAAATTGAAAAAAAAATGTATTTCAGTTTGGTTTTTAATATTTAGAATATTTTATCCCGATACAAAGCGCCTCCGTCTCTTCTAGTCTGTATATTTTAGTTGGAATTTTCAAAATTTCTCCCCAAACTTGATAGAAGAAACTTAAAATATATGTGATAAATTTTGGGAATTATAACGGCTTTTACATTTCAAATAAAATATTAAGATTTTTTGCTCTATTTGTCCCTTAAAATGGAGTTTAGAGCCTTTAAATGGGGTACCTTGATGCGGATGGGGGGGGGGGGGTAGAGCAGTGATGCAGGGGAAACGGAAGCAATACTCCATTTCCCTGGATAAAACTTGATTATCTCCCATTCCCCAGCCTCTGAACAAGATCTGATTACCTCCCTTTCCCCAGCCTCTGAACAAGATCTGATTACCTCCCTTTCCCCAGCCTCTGAACAAGATCTGATTACCTCCCATTCCCCAGCCTCTGAACAAGATCTGATTACCTCCCATTCCCCAGCCTCTGAACAAGATCTGATTACCTCCCATTCCCCAGCCTCTGAACAAGATCTGATTACCTCCCATTCCCCAGCCTCTGAACAAGATCTGATTACCTCCCATTCCCCAGCCTCTGAACAAGATCTGATTACCTCCCATTTCCCAGCCTCTGAACAGTATCTGATTACCTCCCATTCCCCAGCCTCTGAACAAGATCTGATTACCTCCCATTCCCCAGCCTCTGAACAAGATCTGATTACCTCCCATTCCCCAGCCTCTGAATAAGATCTGATTACCTCCCATTCCACAGCCTCTGAATAAGATCTGATTACCTCCCATTCCCCAGCCTCTGAACAAGATCTGATTACCTCCCATTCCCCAGCCTCTGAACAAGATCTGATTACCTCCCATTCCCCAGCCTCTGAACAAGATCTGATTACCTCCCATTCCCCAGCCTCTGAACATGATCTGATTACCTCCCATTCCCCAGCCTCTGAACAAGATCTGATTACCTCCCATTCCCCAGCCTCTGAACAAGATCTGATTACCTCCCATTCCCCAGCCTCTGAACAAGATCTGATTACCTCCCATTCCCCAGCCTCTGAACAAGATCTGATTACCTCCCATTTCCCAGCCTCTGAACAGTATCTGATTACCTCCCATTCCCAGCCTCTGAACAAGATCTGATTACCTCCCATTCCCAGCCTCTGAACAAGATCTGATTACCTCCCATTCCCAGCCTCTGAATAAGATCTGATTACCTCCCATTCCCCAGCCTCTGAATAAGATCTGATTACCTCCCATTCCCCAGCCTCTGAACAAGATCTGATTACCTCCCATTCCCCAGCCTCTGAACAAGATCTGATTACCTCCCATTCCCCAGCCTCTGAACAAGATCTGATTACCTCCCATTCCCCAGCCTCTGAACAAGATCTGATTAACTCCCATTCCCCAGCCTCTGAATAAGATCTGATTACCTCCCATTCCCCAGCCTCTGAATAAGATCTGATTACCTCTCATTCCCCAGCCTCTGAACAAGATCTGATTACCTCCCATTTCCCAGCCTCTGAACAAGATCTGATTACCTCCCATTCCCCAGCCTCTGAACAAGATCTGATTACCTCCCATTCCCCAGTCTCTGAACAAGATCTGATTACCTCCCATTCCCCAGCCTCTGAACAAGATATGATTACCTCCCATTCCCCAGCCTCTGAACAAGATCTGATTACCTCCCATTCCCCAGCCTCTGAACAAGATCTGATTACCTCCCATTCCCCAGCCTCTGAACAATATCTGATTACCTCCCATTCCCCAGCCTCTGAACAAGATCTGATTACCTCCCATTTCCCAGCCTCTGAACAAGATCTGATTACCTCCCATTTCCCAGCCTCTGAACAAGATCTAATTACCTCCCATTCCCCAGCCTCTGAACAAGATCTGATTACCTCACATTCCCCAGCCTCTGAACAAGATCTGATTACCTCCCATTCCCCAGCCTCTGAACAAGATCTGATTACCTCCCATTCCCCAGCCTCTGAACACGATCTGATTACCTCCCATTCCCCAGCCTCTGAACAAGATCTGATTACCTCCCATTTCCCAGCCTCTGAACAAGATCTGATTACCTCCCATTTCCCAGGCGATGTAATGACCCTTGCGACTTTCCCCATGATTAATTTTTTATTATAATCGTTGAGCCTTATAAATGTTTGAAATTCTCCTTCGGTATTTTGGGAGACACGTGCAATGTGATAGTCAAAACAGTGGTTGTTTATTGCCACCTCATGGATATATATGTAAATGAAAATATCATAGGAGTATAACACAATGTTGTCCTTAGTGGTTATACATGAGTGCGACACTGTAGTACTGGCACTTGTTATAGGGGTGCATCTCAGAAGTGTTTCTTAGAAATTTTTCATTATTTTCTTACTTGTGTTAGAGCAAATACAACGTTTCGCTCACGGGAGAACTTTTTTTAAGCCATGACTAAACAAAATTCTCTTATCAGCGAAACATCGTCCGTTTCACTCCACTCGTATGTTTTTTCAGTCATATTCAATCTACGTTTACGTAATATTAATAATGTTTAACATATTTCAAGCTAGACTGTGTACAGTGCATATAAATATCTTTCTATGTGTAAGTAATCACAGTGAAACGCGTGATACCAAATGGAAAATAAAATTACCACAGTGAAAAAATGAACAGGAAAACTTAAACGCTTGCGTGTGTTTACACGCTGCAGATGTGTGTACAAACTAGTCATGTATCTGATATCCACATCCGTATCCGCGGAACATCCGCATAATTTTTTACATCCGCATCCGCATTTTACTGTAAACAGATATTCGCATACGCATCCGCATCCGAAATCCACGGAACATCTGCACAATTTCTTGCATCCGCATCTGAGGAACATCCGCCAAATTTCTTACATCCGCATCCGCATCCGCAAAATAAGTAAGACATCCTCATACACATCCGCATCTGCGGATATCTAAATTTTCACATCCGAGGAAAAGTTGGAAGGACGGGGTAAAGGAGGTTTTGTGTGCGAGGGGCTTGGACTTCCAGCAAGCATGCGTGAGAGCGTGTTAGAAATGAGCGAATAAAGATAGATTGTTTTTAGGACTTGACGTGCTGTTAGAGTGTGAAGGGATTTAGGGAAACCGACAGGCAGGACTTGAGTCCTGGAGATTGGAAGTACAGTGCCTGCACTCTGAAGGAGAGGTGTTAATGTTGCAGTTTTATAACTGTAGTTTAAGCGCGCCTCTATCACGAAAGTTTTTCTTTATCGGGCCACCCTACCTTGGTGTGAAACGGCCGATGTATTAATAAATAAAAAAAAAAAAAATATATATATATATATATATATATATATATATATATATATATATATATATATATATATATATATATATATATATATATATATATATATATATATATATATATGCAAGAAAACCACTATGAAAAATAGAAGAATTCCAAGCTTTCGTGACTACTCACATTATCAAGGAACTAATGTGAGTAGTCACAGCACTAATCTTCTATTTTTCATAGTATTTTCTTGCATATATATATATATATATATATATATATATATATATATATATATATATATATGCAAAAGATCACAGTAAACAGGTGATGTCAAGATATGCAAGACAACCACTATGAAAAAATAGAAGAATTCCAAGCGCTTTCGTGACTACTCACATTATCAAGGAACTATAAAAGGAAACGTGAGAAGAAGGCATAAAGAGGCAGAATACACCTCACAGTCACATCACACTAACAAAGACAACACCTCACAGTAGCGTAACATCTCACGACTCTGTGAAGAGGAACATAAGAAAGGACCTGAAACTCTTCCAAAGAATTAAGATTAGTCCAATTTATCATTAAATTCTTCCCAAATTTTATTAATTATAAAAGAATCCAATTTATATAAACCAAAAGAAATATTCATATTATTTTCAAAACTGCTTTTAATGAAACATGATTCTATTATATTTCTCTCAACCATGGACTTGCTTGATACAACCTTCTCAGCATTTTGAAAATCAATTGGATGGTTAAAGTCTCTCACATGAATAAATAGAGCATTAGAATCTTGTCCAGTTCTAATGCTATATTTATGTTGTTTTAATCTTAGTTCAAGACTTTTACCAGTTTGACTATAATAAACTTTATAGTTCCTTGATAATGTGAGTAGTCACGAAAGCGCTTGGAATTCCTCTATTTTTTCATAGTGGTTTTTCTTATTATATATATATATATATATATATATATATATATATATATATATATATATATATATATATATATATATATATATATAATTTCTATGGCACTTTCTTTTCTCTCTCTCAACTCCCTTGTTTGAGCATTTCACGATGGTGAGCACGAGCGAGGAACTGGAACTGACACAGGTTCAGAAGCAGGGATCGTAGCAGAGGCTACGATCCCTTCTCTGTCTCTCATACCACAGATGTGTCAAGAGTTACTAATGGTCAAACTGCAGCACTTGAAGAGAGGATATACTTGGCTGAACGTCACTTAAGTGACGAGATAGGTATTACACTTCCTAGGGAATACAATTACAATGCATTAGTAGCTGTAGCAGTAATTACTGTTTGTCAAAGGCACTTGTCGATAGACACTTGCCCTTTGCTAGTTTTGTGTGTGTGTCACACACACACACAAAGGTGAAAGAGTGTGCTGTTTGTATCTTTGATGCAAATGTAGGAAAGTAAGCGAGAAAACTGGAACACAAGACAGACGGAAATAAAGACACTGAAAATGAAATGGAAATTTATTGAATTGACGAACGTTGGGGTTGAGAGAATCTAATTAATTTAGCGAGGTGGGAGAAGGAAGGAGAGAGAGAGAGAGAGAGAGAGAGAGAGAGAGAGAGAGAGAGAGAGAGAGAGAGCTACGGTAGTTGTAAGAGAGCTGATAGTTTGGGACAGAGGGGGGAATATAGACGAGGGTGGTGGTGGTTGTGGAGGTGGGGATGGAACGTAAGCATCACCTCAAGCATATCACTGGTTGTCCTCGCTACCTTTGGCATCACGTATGAGACTGCAGCATCTCAACACAGCCTTCAGTAACCCTAACAAAGAATTCTTCAGCACGTTATGAGACTAGTGACTCGCAGCAAATGCTTCAGGAACCTCAACAGAGAACCTGTGAGACTCTGCACGTGTGCTCGAACACATTACATTGAGAGTGAGAGATCACCTTCAGAATGAAATGAAAAAAAGGATTACATGTGGGTAGAAATTCATTCGGGTAAGATTACATTCGGAACGGCTTTCAGTCGGGCAAGATTACATTAGGACGAGATTACATTTGGGCTGGATTACATTAAAATGGGATTATATATCGACTGGACTACATTTGAGCGGAATTACATTTAAATGAGATTGTATATCGACTGGATTACGTTTTGGGCGCGATTATATTCGTTGATCTTGGAAGGCGATCGCGATCCAAGGAGTTGGAGGCGGGTTGGGGAACCCCTTCTACATGCAGAGCCCAACGAACGTTGGGTTTCCGACGAAATAAGCGACTGAACGAGAACAGTGAACGTTGAACGACTAAACGTTCAACGTAGAATGGTCCTGTATTTGCATTTTTCCCTCTGAGTTATTCATTATTCAGGAAAATACATTCATTATTCAGAAAAATAAATACTTTAGTACACCACGTTGACAGTGAACGTTCCAGTCGATTTTTTTTTTTTTTAGTAAAACTTTCTTTGCATAAAAAGAAGAGGGGATAGAGACTGGAACTGTGGTCCTTGTAAATAGCAGAGGCCACGGAGCTTACAAAAGGATGATTTTACAACCAGCACTTCTATGACTTGATTTTATCAGCGGCACCAATTGTGACCCAACTATTTCATCTCACAACCCCAGAAATTTTCATGGTACATCAATTCTCATTCCTCTCAAAGCCGGAAGATTTCATCAATTCCTAGACCACTCAAAGCAAAGAAGCTTCCATGCTACATCAATTCCTAGACCACTATCATGGTGCATGTACTCTCATACAACTCTAAGCCATATAGTCCGTAAACCCAAGATAGAAATTAACGAACGACTGTCAGTCATCGAACAAAAAGACTCGAACCTTAGTCCCTGCACATAGCAGACCCAACACTAACCGCTCAGCCACTGACTGACATTCGTTCATTACGACTTATCCTAGGCCTAAAAGACTCATTATTTGTTCCAGCGTTTGTGGCTTGTATTGGCTTTTAGTCAGAACGGGCTTGTGTTTACCTAGGCAAATGAAGAGGGATTTTTTTCGAAACCTTGTTTGTAACCTTGATGCCTCGCCACGTTTTCTAGCTCACCTGGGACGGATTTTCTCGAGAATCATCATTTTGTGGGATATATTCTCTTTGTTGCAAAATTCTCGTAATTTTAGCGAGTTCCATTACTCCGTCAATTGTGAAGCTTCAACTAGACAGCTATAAGCTATCGTAGCTTCAGTAGCGAGTAGATCCCTGTCAACGTAGAATAGTAGCTTAGTAGCGAGTAGATGTATGTCAGCGTTCTATCGTAGCTGACCACACGTGTTGTCTTGGGCAGACGTCACAGTAGTATTGAGCACCAGTGTTGTCTTGGGCAGACGTCACAGTAGTACTGAGCACCAGTGTTGTCTTGGGCAGACGTCACAGTAGTACTGAGCACCAGTGTTGTCTTGGGCAGACGTCACAGTAGTACTGAGCACCAGTGTTGTCTTGAACAGGTACCACATTAGTACTGACCACCAGTCTTTGGAGGAGAGTCAGCCTCTTCTGTGGAAAGGGCTGACTTGGGACTGGTGTAGGTCCGTCCTTGTAAACAATTCACGGAGAATCCCCCACAATTGTCATAGTTTTAGTTCCCCGAATATTAATCTCTCAGTATTGCGTGTTACTTTCCCTGGGGTGTGAGCGCAGCACTGTGCATAAGAACATAAGAACATAAGAAAGGAGGAACACTGCAGCAGGCCTGTTGGCCCATACTAGGCAGGTCCTTCACATTCCATCCCACTAACAGAATATTTGTTCAACCTAATTTTCAATGCTACCCAAGAAATAAGCTTTGATAATTTTATTTACTCATGTGCAATTCCCACTCAAATCCAACCCCTTTCACTCAAGAATTTATCCAACCTAAATTTAAAACTACCCAAGGTCCTTGCTTCAATAACCCTACTAGGCAGACTGTTCCACTCATCAACTACCCTATTTCCAAACCAATACTTTCCTATATCCTTTCTAAATCTAAACTTATCTAACTTGAATCCATTATTGCGGGTTCTCTCTTGGAGAGATACCCTCAAGACCTTATTTATATCCCCTTTGTTAATACCCATTTTCCACTTGTATACCTCGATCATGTCTCCCCTCATTCTACGTCTTACAAGTGAATGTAATTTAAGGTACTTCAATCTTTCTTCGTAAGGAAGATTTCTAATGCTATGTATTAATTTAGTCATTCTACGCTGAATGTTTTCTAACGAATTTATGTCCATTCTGTAATATGGAGACCAGAACTGAGCTGCGTAATCTAGGTGAGGCCTTACTAATGATGTATAAAGCTGTAATATAACCTCTGGACTTCTGTTGCTAACACTTCTTGATATAAATCCCAGTAATCTATTTGCCTTATTACGTACGCTTAGGCATTGCTGTCTTGGTTTAAGGTTGCTGCTTACAATCACCCCAAGTCCTTCTCGCAATCTGTATGGCTAAGTTCTACGTTATTTAACTTATAAGTGCTTGGGTTATGGACACTCCCGAGCTTTAGAACTTTGCATTTATCTACATTGAACTGCATCTGCCATTTTCTGACCAGGAATTGAGTTTATCTAAATCCTCCTGTAGTTCACTGACATCTACGTCTGAATCGATTATCCTACCTATCTTCGTGTCATCAGCGAATTTGCTCATATCACTAGAAATTCCCTCGTCAAGGTCATTTATATATATTATAAACAACAACGGGCCCAAAACCGATCCCTGAGGAACGCCACTTGTTACAGATCCCCACTCCGATTTAACCCCATTTATGCACACCCTCTGCTTCCTATTGGTGAGCCATGACTCGATCCATGACAACACTTTTCCCCCAATGCCATGAGCAGCCACTTTCTTTAACAGTCTCTGATGTGGTACTCTATCAAAAGCCTTACTAAAATCCAAATAAACGATATCGAATTCTTTATCATTATCAACTGCCTCAAAAGCCTTACTGAAAAAAGTTAATAAATTAGTTAGGCAGGAACGGCCCCTGGTGAATCCATGCTGAGTATCATTAATCAAATTATGCCTATCGAGATGGCTTCTTATGTTATCAGCTATAATCGACTCTAGTAATTTGCCTACAATTGATGTTAGACTTATTGGGCGGTAATTTGATGGTAACGACTTGTCCCCTGCTTTAAAAATAGGAATTACATTACATAAGAACATAAGAATGGAGGAACACTGCAGAAGGCCTACTGGCCCATACAAGGCAGGTCCTTATCAAAACCACCACTACCTAAGAATTTATTCCCGTACTCACGACACTAATCAAACCCAGCCCCTCCCACTCATATATTTGTCCAATCTCTTTTTAAATCCACCCAAGGTCCCAGCCTCTATCACCCCACTCGGAAGATTGTTCCACGCATCTACAACTCTGTTCGAAAACCAGTACTTGCCTATGTCCTTTCTAAATCTAAATTTATCCAATTTAAATCCGTTATTTCTGGTTCTTACTTGGTTCGATATCCTCAGTATTTTATTAATATCTCCTTTGTTTATACCCATCATCCACTTGTACACCTCGATGATATCTCCCCTCATTCTACGCCTCTCCAGAGAGTGGAGATTCAACGCTCTAAGTCTATCTTCATACGGGAGATTTCTTATACTGTAAATCATTTTAGTCATTCTTCTTTGTATGTTCTCCAATGAATCTATATCCATCCTGTAGTAAGGTGACCAAAACTGAGCTGCATAATCCAAATGAGGTCTCACTAGTGATGTATAGAGCTGTAAAATAACTTTTGGACTTCTGTTGCTTATACTTCTTGAAATAAATCCTAGTAATCTGTTAGCCTTATTGCGCACATTAGGCACTGTTGTCTTGGCTTTAGATTCCTGCTTACCATGACTCCCAAGTCTTTTTCACATTCTGTATGATCAAGCTCTACTTCACCTAGTTTATAAATTCGAGGGATATTTTCATTACCAACGACTAGCACCTTACACTTGTCCACATTAAACTTCATCTGCCACTTTTCAGACCAAGACATTAATTTGTCCAAATCCTCCTGGAGTTCACTGGTATCCTGCTCAGAATGAATTATACGGCCTATTTTTGTATCATCAGCAAATTTACTCATGTCACTTGCAATTCCTTCATCAAGGTCATTTATGTAAATTATGAACAACAATGGGCCCAAAACTGATCCTTGTGGAACGCCACTAGTGACTAATCCCCATTCAGATTTGACCCCATTAATGGAAACTCTCTGCTTTCTATTGGTAAGCCATGCCTCTATCCATGCTAGAACTTTACCTCCTATACCATGAGCTGCCACCTTTCTTAAGAGTCTCTTGTGAGGTACTCTATCGAAGGCCTTACTGAAATCCAAGTAAACTATATCATATTCTTTATCACTGTCTACTGCCTCAAATGTTTTATTGAAAAACGTCAGTAAATTTGTTAGGCAGGAACGACCTCTCGTGAACCCATGCTGAGATTCATTAATCAAATTATGTTCTTCAAGGTGACTTCTAATAATATCAGCTATAATTGATTCTAATAATTTGCCTACTATAGATGTGAGGCTTATTGGACGGTAATTTGATGGAATTGACTTATCCCCTGATTTGAATATAGGAACTACATTAGCTATCTTCCACATCTCTGGCACAACACCAGTTAGGATGGACGTATTAGCCATCTTCCACGTATCCGGCACTACACCTGTTTGAAGAGATAGGTTAAAAATGTTAGTTAAGGGTTCACAGAGTTCTATTTTGCATTCCTTAAGAACCCTTGAAAAAAGCTCATCAGGGCCTGGCGATTTATTTTGCTTCAAACGGTCTATCTGTTTGATAACCTTTTCGCTAGTGACTGTGATACTACATAATTTATCTTCTTCAGGCCCACTAAAATACATAATTCTTGGGATATTATTAGTGTCTTCCTGAGTGAAAACCGAGAGAAAATAATTATTTAAAATAGAGCACATTTCATTCTCTTTGTCAGTAAGATACCCATAATTATTTTTAAGGGGACCTATCTTATCTCTAACTTTTGTTCTATACACCTGGAAAAAACTTTTTGGGTTAGTTTTCGAATCCCTAGCAACTTTAATTTCGTAGTCCCGTTTAGCTTTTCTTATCCCCTTTTTAACGTCCCTCTTAATGTCAATATACTGACTCATAAGATGACCCTCACCTCTTTTGATACGCCTATAAATTCCTTTCTTCTGCCCTAAAAGATATTTGAGCCTATTATTCATCCATTTTGGGTCATTTCTATTCGATCTAATTTCTTTATATGGGATAAATGTTATTTGGGCAGCATGTATAGTGTTCAGAAAACTGTCATATTGATAGCTCTCTTCATTACCCCAGTCCACAGATGATAAGTGTTCTCTAAGTCCATTGTAATCTGCTAAGCGAAAATCTGGGACCGTTACTGAGTTATTCGTACTATGAAACTTCCATTCAATGCCAAAAGTAATTGATTTGTGGTCGCTTTCGCCGAGTTCCTCTGTAATTTCTAAATTATTAACAAGGGTTTCCTTGTTTGCCAGAACTAAGTCAAGCAGATTATTTCCCCTTGTAGGTTCTGTCACAAACTGCTTCAAAAAACAATCTTGAACTACTTCTAAGAAGTCGTTAGATTCTAAATTCCCAGTCAAAAATTCCAATCAATTTGACTAAAGTTGAAGTCACCCAGAATAACTACGTTATCGTGCATTGTGGCCTTAACAATTTCCTCCCATAGTAGTCTCCCTTGGTCCCTATCTAATTTTGGGGGACGGTATATCACACCTAAAATCAATTTTCATGCCCCTCTGAAAATTCTATCCAGACAGACTCTGTATGTGTTATTTCAGACTTTATTCCCTTTTTTATGCAACAGTTCAAGCGATCTCGGACATACAGTGCCCTCCACCCCCTTCCCGAAACTTCTGTCTACTTGGAACAATTTAAAACCCTGTATATGACATTCAGCAGGCATGTCCCTATTTTCGTATTGAACCACGTCTCAGTTATGGCAAATACATCAATGTTACCTGCACTTGCAACTAATCTCAAATCGTCCATCTTATTCCTAGCACTACGACTATTTGTATAATACACTTTTAAAGACCCTCCTTTCTCTTTACCCTTCCTGCTCCATTCTGTTTTACCACTATACCTATTACTGTCCTTGTTATTGTTAAGATTTTTTATATCAAAGCCTAGATCTATATTTCGACATTCAGTATTTTCCATTTCTAAACCCATACCTCTAACTAATCCTAGTTTAAAGTCCTAACAACACCCTCAACTGAGCTAGCAAGAAAATCCACACCTGCCCTGGATAAGTGAACCCCATCCTTGGCATACATGTCATTTCGGCCATAGAAGTGGTCCCAGTTGCAAATGAATGGTACTGCATTGTAATTTGCCTACAATTGATGTTAGACTTATTGGGCGGTAATTTGATGGTAACGACTTGTCCCCTGCTTTAAAAATAGGAATTACATTAGCCATCTTCCATGTATCCGGCACTACACCTGTTTGAAGAGATAGGTTAAAAATGTTAGTTAAGGGTTCACAGAGTTCTATTTTGCATTCCTTAAGAACCCTTGAAAAAAGCTCATCGGGGCCTGGCGATTTATTTTGCTTCAAACGGTCTATCTGTTTGATAACCATTTCGCTAGTGACTGTGATACTACATAATTTATCTTCTTCAGGCCCACTAAAATACATAATTCTTGGGATATTATTAGTGTCTTCCTGAGTGAAAACCGAGAGAAAATAATTATTAAAAATAGAGCACATTTCATTCTCTTTGTCAGTTAGATACCCATAATTAATTTTAAGGGGACCTATCTTATCTCTAACTTTTGTTCTATACACCTGGAAAAAACTTTTGGGTTAGTTTTCGAATCCCTAGCAACTTTAATTTCTGTAGTCCCGTTTAGCATTTCTTATCCCTTTTTAACGTCCCTCTTAATGTCAATATACTGACTCATAAGATGACCCTCACCTCTTTTGATACGCCTATAAATTCCTTTCTTCTGCCCTAAAAGATATTTGAGCCTATTATTCATCCATTTTGGGTCATTTCTATTCGATCTAATTTCTTTATATGGGATAAATGTTATTTGGGCAGCATGTATAGTGTTCAGAAAACTGTCATATTGATAGCTCTCTTCATTACCCCAGTCCACAGATGATAAGTGTTCTCTAAGTCCATTGTAATCTGCTAAGCGAAAATCTGGGACCGTTACTGAGTTATTCGTACTATGAAACTTCCATTCAATGCCAAAGGTAATTGATTTGTGGTCGCTTGCGCCGAGTTCCTCTGTAATTTCTAAATTATTAACAAGGGTTTCCTTGTTTGCCAGAACTAAGTCAAGCAGGTTATTTTCCCTTGTAGCTTCTGTCACAAACTGCTTCAAAAAACAATCTTGAACTACTTCTAAGAAGTCGTTAGATTCTAAATTCCCAGTCAAAAAATTCCAATCAATTTGACTAAAGTTGAAGTCACCCAGAATAACTACGTTATCGTGCATTGTGGCCTTAACAATTTCCTCCCATAGTAGTCTCCCTTGGTCCCTATCTAAGTTTGGGGGACGGTATATCACACCTAAAATCAATTTTTCATGCCCCTCTGAAAATTCTATCCAGACAGACTCTGTATGTGTTATTTCAGACTTTATTCCCTTTTTTATGCAACAGTTCAAGCGATCTCGGACATACAGTGCCCTCCACCCCCTTCCGAAACTTCTGTCTACTTGGAACAATTTAAAACCCTGTATGACATTCAGCAGGCATGTCCCTATTTTCGTATTGAACCACGTCTCAGTTATGGCAAATACATCAATGTTACCTGCACTTGCAACTAATCTCAAATCGTCCATCTTATTCCTAGCACTACGACTATTTGTATAATACACTTTTAAAGACCCTCCTTTCTCTTCCCTTCCTGCTCCATTCTGTTTTACCACTATACCTATTACTGTCCTTGTTATTGTTAAGATTTTTATATCAAAGCCTAGATCTATATTTCGACATTCAGTATTTTCCATTTCTAAACCCATACCTCTAACTAATCCTAGTTTAAAGTCCTAACAACACCCTCAACTGAGCTAGCAAGAAAATCCACCTGCCCTGGATAAGTGAACCCCATCCCTGGCATACATGTCATTTCGGCCATAGAAGTGGTCCCAGTTGCAAATGAATGGTACTGCATTATCCTTACAGTGTTTGTCCAGCCAACAATTGACACCAATTGCCCTGGACAGCCATTCATCTCCAACTCCTCTCCTTGGCAAATACCACATATGACAGGGTTCCCACCTTCTTCCTAATTATGTCTATTGCTGACCTATACTTGCTAGTCAGGTCCTCACTCCTACGTCTGCCAACATCGTTGCCTCCAGCACTGAGACAGATAATAGGATTGCTCCCATTACCTCTCATGATGTCGTCCAGACGGCTAACAATATCCTCCATCCCAGCCCCAGGAAAGCAAACCCTCTGTCTCCTACTTCTCTCTTTCAAGCAGAAGGCCCTATCCATATACCTAATTTGACTATCCCCAACAAGAACAATGTTCTTACCTTCCTTGGTGACGTTCGTGATGTTCCCTGTAGTCGACTCACATTCATCGGGTAACACGGAGAATCGGTTCGATGTTTCCACAACAGGTTTCTGGTTCTTCGTTAATTCTACCTCTCCATCCATCATCTTGATCTTTAACTTTGTCCCATGCATTCCGGCCACTGTCCAGGTTCCTTTCTTGGCTTGAGGATTCTCAACAGGAGGATTACTACGAATCCTCTTGTTTTCCTCAGTCAGTCGCTGTATCTCAAGCTTAGCTACCCTCAGTTCTTCCTTCAGCTGCTGGTAGAGTAGCTCAGAGAGGACATCTTGTTCAGATTCACAGAGAGCACACAAGACACGTCTTCACTGAGTTAAGTCAGGTCCACCACTGGAGTTAAGTCAGGTCCTCGGTACTCATGTCTTAAGTCATCACCGAGGAAGGTGAACATGTTTCTTTTCAGTTTGATATTTGCGAGCAATGTCTTTTCACGAAATTGAATTAAAAAGGTTAAGAGCTGTGTTTTCAGCTCACTTCAAACCTCATTTCAAGGCTCATTTCAAAGCTCACTTCAGCTAATTTCAGTGCTAATTTCAACATTGAGATGAGCTGAATTTAGCATTGAAATTAACTGAAATGAGCTTTTGAAATGAGCCTTGAAATGAGCAGAAATGAGCTCATTTCAAAGCTCATGTCGGCTTATTTCAAAGCTCATTTAAAAGAGGTATCATCTCAGCTCATCTCAAAGGAGAGCATTGAGGTAGAGTATACTCTCTACCCTTGGATGACGCCCACATGGCCTTGCTAGCTCCCAGGTACCCTTCTACTTCAGTCTGGACACGGGGACAGCTATAAGGGGACCTGTCCCCTAAGCTGTCCCCACATAAGAACATAAGAATGGAGGAACACTGCAGAAGGCCTACTGGCCCATACAAGGCAAGTCCTTATCAAAACCACCACTACCTAAGAATTTATTCCCGTACTCACGTACTTAAAGACGCGTACATATAAGACACATACTTAGAAGACACATACCTAGAAGACAAATACCTAGACGACATAAGAACATAAGAAAGAAGGAACACTGCAGCAGGGCCTACTGGCCCATGCGAGGCAGGTCCAATTCACTCACTGGCTTAAGCCAATGCCTTAAGGTAGTCAGGTCAGGTCACCTTCACTAAGGAAGGAGCACGGCAACTGGCCTAGTAGTACAAGCTGGTCAGGTCAACTCACCCCACCACACCCACTCATGTATGTATCTAACCTATTTTTAAAACTTCACAACGTCTTATCTTCTATGACGGTACTCGGGAGTTTGTTGCACTCATCCACAACTCTATTGCCATATGTACAAGGTACATAAGTTGAAGACTCGTACGTACAAGACACATACCTTGAAGATACATACCTACAAGAGACATACTTTGAAGACACATACGTTGAAGATACAGTTATAAGATTTATTATTAAAGAAAACGTTTCGCCACAAGTGAGGTTGCTGTGGCTTATGTGGGGGTGCTTCTTGGGCGCTAGCGTGGTTTATGTGGGTGTTGAGGTACTCTTGAGCTGCCACCATTGTTAATGCTGTTACCACTGTTAATGCTGTTACCACTGTTAATGCTGTTACCACTGTTAATGCTGTTACCACTGTTAATGCTGTTACCACTGTTAATGCTGTTACCACTGTTAATGCTTTACACTGTTAATGCTCTTACCACTGTTAATGCTCTTACCCTGTTAATGCTCTTACCACTGTTAATGCTCTTACCACTGTTAATGCTCTTACCACTGTTGAACAGCGGTTTAGTGCCGAGCTGAAAGGGTAGGGGCAGGTACGGCCGTAGACTAAACTGGCTTTATTGTAGAGGAGTGAGTACACAACGGGCAGAGTGAGGGAAGGTGACTGAAAGCCAGGCCGCGGAGGGCGATGTTGAACCCTGAGGGTAGGCCGTGAAGTGAGACCGAGACAGGCCTAGAGAGGAAGCACCGTCGTGCCTCGGGATACAAATCAAACAGACAGCATAATCTGTCTGCATTCGCTCGGCCATGCACCTTGTGTCGTCTCAACACGACAATACTGAAAAGGAACATGGTGGGGCAGACTCAGGTGCCCAGCCTATGCCCCACGAATTATAAATTCAACTGGGCAGACAGCATAGGCTGTCTACATTCGCTCAGCCGCACACCACCATGGTCGTCCCTGACCATGACTGGCTGTAAAAAAACTCGGTCTCTCTCCCAGGAACAGGGCACAGAACACAAAATAAAAACATATATATATATATATATATATATATTTTGAGATGAAAAGCTGTAAGCCTTCCTGCCTGAAAGCTGGCTGCCTTGGAATAACGTCTAGCGAAAGCTGGATGCCAAGGTATTGGACCAGTGTGGTACGGTCGGTAAAGCACTGCGTACCTTGTCATGAGGTTCGTAGGTTCGAGTCTCCGTCGGCCAGAGATCAGTGTTTGTGAATATTTCGCCTGCTCTTTCGAATTCCTAGCATATATATATATAATATATATATATATATATATATATATATATATATATATATATATATATATATATATATATATATATATATATGTCTGTGTGTGTGTGTGTGAATATGGAAAAAAAACTTCCTACAAGGGAGGGAAGAAAAAAAGGTGGTGTGCTTCGTGGTCTGAGGCAATGAGCATTGATGGGTATCATTGCACGCCTTCCTGCGTCTGGGCAGATACTGCCACAGGAGACATCGCTGCGGCTGAGCTGTTATGTAACAGGATACGGTCTCCTCTGGAGTGGTGAAGCACAACCTGCTGGTGCCCTCGAGTGAGGCGTCATCAGTAGTCGCAACTGGGCAGGACTACTTCTGGCAAGCAACTCAGGACATTTCTCGACTGGTACTGTCCCTGTGGCTGTCACTGCTGGCGAGAGTGGAGTGAGTCGTGACAGGGATGACTTGGCGAAACATCTGTAAGTCTAACATTATACCATACTGGAGTGAGCAGACTTGCAGTCAAAGTGACATGATCTTTGTGCAGGAGCTCACTGAAGCTGTGACACGAGGCTGACACGAGGCTGACACGAGGCTGAAACGAGGCTGACACAGCGCCTGCCGACGGGCTGACGGCTAACTGCGGCTTGACGAGTGTCATTCCCTCGACAGTTGGAGTTACAGCAGAGGTTAGTCTAAGCGTCCTCAGACTGGTCCTTTACATATAACTGCACTCTGATGGTCTGGAGGGGAAGTGGAAACGAGTCTTGATGGGAATCGTAGCGGTATGATTCAGCAGGGCATTACGAGCTGCAAACATAAAGAGCTTTCTGTACAAGGGGCTCAGACACTCGTAACTGATGCCTGAACTGACTAATGTCAGCTGTCAAGCGCGGGGTCACCGGGTGACAAGTAACACCAGTGTTACACTGGTCTGGGCTCAGAACATACTGTGGTCCACACATACCTAGTAAGTTTATTCAGGTATACACAAATACAGTTATATAGATTATCATACATAGCAGCGTATGTGTAGAGAACCCAGGATAACCCAAAAAAGGCAGACAGAGTGACTTATTTCGACTGGGGTCCTTTGCTGTGCTCAAGACCACTCAATCAGGACACACGGAAACTGTACACACTTACTGCAATGCGGTACAACATGACTTACTAGCAAATGACGCTTTTCTGTGCAAAATTGACACTAAGCCATTCACGAACGTGTGAGAACTCTGAGAGGAATTAATTACATGCCATATATCTTCTCGACAACACTGAAAATAAAATGCTCATTGTGAACCTAGAACACGTGACATCAGTGGTGATGTCAGGCTGACGTCATGAGGTGATGTCATGGGGTGACATCGCGAGTGACGTCAGGCAGACGTCGTGGGTGACGTCGTGAAGTCGGGCAGCATCGTGGGTGACGTCAGCAGCGTGGTGACATCATGGGTTGATGCGGGCCAGACCACAGCGTGGCTTGGGAGGTCTGGCTTGGGCCCGTGGCTCCGAATGACCTCGGGCACTCTGATACACAGCTCTGGCAAAAATTCGCATTGAATTCCCAGAGAACAGCAGAGAGAGTGAGACGGTGAGTGGTGTGTGAGGTGGTGGTGGAGTGAGGTGAGTGGTGGAGTGAGGGTGGTGGTGGAGTGAGGTGAGTGGTGGAGTGAGGTGGGTGGGGCGAGGGAACTCCAGCCCGCTTCCTCCCTACCCACAAATTCGGGAGAAACACTCACATTGGAGCGAACTCACCTCTGACTTGCTGAAATAGCTGTGCTGAGCTGAACAACAACAGCAGAACATACTAGTAACGCCGAACACGTGACTTAGAAACAGCGTGGGGCGCTGTGGCGGAGAAATTCGGCAAATTTCGGCCTGGATCCTGATTGTACCTGTGTCTTGATGCTGAGACTTGCAGACACAACATCAGGATAACTCGTTGAAGATGGATCTTCTTGTATGGGGTGATGAAGTGAAGACAAGTCCACTCCCCTTCCTTCCCTCTTCTCCCAGGAAACAACCGCTACGAGGCACACTGTCACTATTTATAATAATAATAATAATAATAATAATAATAATAATATAATAATAATATCTTTATTTACTACAAGTACATGTACAAGGTATACAGGCCTAGCTGACATCAGTGACATACTACTATATAGAAAGTCCCTTGTTATGCAGAGCATTTCGGGCAAATTAGGTCCTTGTCCCAAGATGCGACCCACACCAGTCGACTAACTCCCAGGTACCCATTTTACTGATGGGTGAACATAGACAACCGGTGTAAAGAAACACGCCCAATGTTTCTACCCGAGCTGGGAATCGAACGCGGACCCTCGCCGTGTGAAGCGAGAGCTTTAGCGATCAGGCCACGCGGCACCGTAATAGTCTAGAGAATAGTCTAGAGAAAGATATAGTGGAGGCAGGAACCATACATAGTTTTAAGACGAGGTATGATAAAGCTCATGGAGGAGGGAGAGCAGAGACCCAGTAGCGGACAGCGAAGAGGCGAGGCCAGGAGCTGAGTCTCGACCCCTGCAACCACAATTAGGTGAGTACATACACATACACGTACACATACACACACACATACATCACACACACACACACACACACACACATACACACATATGCAAACATACAAACACGCACGTATATCCAACAGGCCTAGTGTCTAATAGACATGTGCCTAGGACAATGCAGTAACTAACTAACGCACGCACAGGACACTTCACACCATCTGAAAATTGACACCCCGCTAGGACACCCCAAGCACCCCAATAAAAACCTCAAACCCACACTCCCTCCCACTCCCTATTCCTCTCCCTCCTACCCCCTCTGCCTCCCTTATATCACCCCCTTCATCTCCATCTCTATCCTTCTCATTCTCCCACTCTCTCTCTCTCTCTCTCTCTCTCTCCCTTTCTTTCCCCCTCTCCCTCTCTTTCTGCCTCTCTCCCTTTCTTTCTCCATCTCTCTCTCTCTTTCCCCTCTCTCCTCTCACTCTGTCTCTGTGTGTCTCTGTCTGTCTCTCTGTCTGTCTATCTCTCTTTTTTTTACACAGGGTTTGACAAGGTAGGGTTAAGGATCCCTAACTTTATTGACAAGCTATTGACTAGTTAAGAATTCCTAACTTCATTGACAAGCTAACAGCTGTTACCTTCATCAGCTCATTTGAAAGCATTTTTATTGTTACGAATATTGCAAGAAACCCAAAATATTTCTACTCCTATGCAAAATCCAAGCTAAGAACTACCTGTAGAATTGGACCATTATTGAGAGGAGATTCGTATACGGACGATGAACAGGAAATGAGTGAAATCCTAAAAGAACAGTATGAGTCAGTGTTCAGCAACCCACTAAATGACAGCAAGGTAGAAAATGCAGAAATATTTTTCACTCCAGCAGAAGGCCGCGCAGACCACATAACCGACATTAGTACAAATCCCATAGATTTCGAAAAAGAAATGGCCAACATGCCCACTCACTCAGCACCTGGACCAGATTCATGGAATGCTTTATTTATAAAGCAGTGCAAAGTACCATTAGCAAGAGCCCTTAGTATTCTGTGGAGAAAGAGCTTAGATCTAGGTGAAATTCCAGAGGCCTTAAAGAGTGCAGACATAGCTCTTTTGCATAAGGGAGGTAGTAGAGCACTAGCTAAAAATTACAGACCAGTAGCCCTCACTTCTCACATCATAAAAATCTTTGAAAGAGTGATGAGACGGCAGATAACAAACTTCATGGACCAGCACAACCAACATAACCCGAACCAGCATGGCTTCAGAGCGGGACGATCATGCCTGTCACAGCTGCTGAACCATTATGACAGAATTACGGAGGCATTGGAGGACGACCAAAATCAGATGTGATTTACACAGATTTTGTAAAGGCATTTGACAAATGCGATCATGAAGTGATAGCGCACAAAATGAGGGCCATAGGCATTACGGGGAAGGTAGGCAGATGGATTTTTGAGTTCCTAACACACAGAACACAAAAAGTAGTAGTGAACAGGGCAGGATCCAGCATCAGCGAGGTCAAAAGCTCAGTGCCCCAAGGCACTGTCCTGGCACCTCTGCTGTTTCTCATCCTCATAGCAGACATAGATAAAAACACCCAGCACACTTTTGTATCATCATTTGCAGATGACATTAAAATAAGCATGAAAGTCACTACGGGAGAGGACACTGAAAAATTACAGGAGGACATAAGCAGGGTCTTCCAGTGGGCAGTGGAGAACAACATGACGTTCAATGGTGATAAGTTTCAGCTGCTTAGGTATGGAAAAAATGAAGACCTCAAAAGGAACACTATATACAAAACGCAAGAGGGTCACCACATAGAACGAAAGGAACACGTAAAGGACTTGGGAATAATTATGTCTGCTGATCTGTCGTTTAAAGACCATAACAAGACAAAGATCACAACAGCCAGGAAGATGACGGGGTGGGTATTGAGAACTTTCAAAACAAGGGAAATAATGCCGATGGTGACACTATTCAAATCGCTAGTGCTCCCCACTTAGAATACTGCTCAGTGCTGACGGCCCTGTTCAGGGCAGGAGAAATAGCAGAGCTGGAACAAATCCAGAGATCGTTTACGGCTCACATTGAGCCATTGAAACATCTAAATTATTGGGAACGCCTTCAAGTCTTGAACATGTACTCATTGGAGCGGAGGAGAGAGAGATACATGATAATATATACCTGGAAAGTACTTGAGAGCCTGGTCCCAAATCTACACACTGCCATAACAACATACTGGAGTGAGAGATATGGGAGAAAGTGTAAAATAAACCCAGTGAGGAGCAGGGGTGCGGTGGGGACAATACGGGAGCACTGTATTAACATCCGGGGTCCCAGACTATTCAACATCTTACCAGAAGATATCCGAAACACGGCTGGAACCAGTGTAGAAGCCTTCAAGAGGAAACTGGACAAATATCTTCACCAGGTGCCAGATCAACCAGGCTGTGATAGATATGTGGGGCAGCGGGCCTCCAGCAGCAACAGCCTGGTTGACCAGGCAAGCACCAGACGAGCCTGGCCCATGGCCGGGCTCAGAGAGTAGATACTCTCGAAACTCTTCAAAGGTATATCAAAGGTATACGAAACATACAAGTATGGAACAGGATGAAGTTGGAGCCATCTGTGGGCCAGCATCCTGGGGATAAATGATCTCAGATGAAGTGATGTTCTGGAGAAGGATACAGCCAGTGAAGTTGCTGTTTCCTGCCCGTCTTGTGGTATAGAAGCTTGCTTCTCGCTGTACTCGAAGTGGAGCCAAGTGTGGTACTTTGACAATATTGGCTTTGTACATAACAGTAAGGCCACCCACATCCCTCATGTGTTGAAGGCTCTGCTGAAATGACAGATCTATCCAGGATGGGTCCAGGCTAGAGAGACGTCTTGCTCTGTTCTCTACTCGGTCAAGCAGTCGCAGATGAGATGGGGGGGGGAGGCAAATCAAGAAAGTGGAGCATACTCAGGGTATGAGCGTACTTGTGCCTCATACAGAATCATGAACCCCCTACTGTCGGGCAAATGCGAGATACGGCGAAGTGCTGTAAGCTTCCTGGCTGCCTTGTTTTCAAGATTTACAACGTGGTTCTTCATGGTCAGTTTGGAGTCAAATTTCACCCCAAGGATATCAACTTCTTCCTCGTATACCAACACTCTCCTCTCCCTTTCTCTCTCTCTCTCTCTCTCTCTCTCTCTCTCTCTCTCTCTCTCTCTCTCTCTCTCTCTCTCTCTCTCTCTCTCTCTCTCTTTCTCCTTCTCTTCCTTTCTCCCTCCTCCTCTCTTCTCTCTTTCCCTCTCATACACACATCTCATTTACTCTTCCATTCTCTCTCTCCCTTTCTCTCTCAATATCTCTCACTCACACACACATATACACACACACACCTCCCTACTCTCCCCCTCTTCCTTTCTCTCCCTATTTATCTTTATCTTTGACGTACACCGGGTACGTCAGGCCTATATTGGAGTATGCACCTCCAGTTTGGAACCCACACCTGGTCAAACACATCAAGAAATTAGAGAAAGTGCAAAGGTTTGCAACGAGACTAGTCCCGGAGTTAAGGGGCATGTTCTATGAGGAGAGGTGAAGGGAACTCGACCTGACGACACTGGAGGGACAGGGTGAGACATGATATCGACATATAAAATACTTAGAGGAATCGACAAGGTGGACAGAGACATGGTGCTCCAGAGATGGGACCCAGAAACAAGGGGTCACAATTGGAAGGTGAAGACTCATATGAGTCACAGGAATGTTAGGAAGTATTTCTTCAGTCATAGAGTTTTCAGGAAGTGGAAAACTCTGGATAGTGGAGGCAGGTACCATACGTAGCTTTAAGAAGAGGTATGATAAATCTCATGAAGAAGGAAGAGAGTAGACCTAGTAGCGACCAGTGAAGAGGCGGGGCCAGGAGCTACTACTTGACCCCTACAACCACAATTAAGTGAGTACAGTTAGGTGAGTATGCCGTGTCAGGAAATGGAATAGAACAATCAGAAAAATTATTTTATGGAGCCAGGATTCATATATAGTATTAAGGAGAGGTACAACAAGGCTCTTAGGGCAGGGAGAGAGCCTAGTAGCAACAGCGAAGAGGCGGGGCCGGAAGCTGCGACTTGACTCCTACAGCCACAAATAGGTGAGCACAAACAGATGATTACACACACACATAATAATAATAATAATAATAATAATAATAATAATAATAATAATAATAATAATAATAATAATAATAATAATAATAATAATAATAATAATAATAATAATAATAATAATAATAATAATAATAATAATAATAATAAATATAATAATAACAGAGTGACCTAGCTGGCTGATTTTACTGGCCAGCAGAGTCAGTAAGCTTGTCTCCCAGTAACAATGATCATGCAGATGAATAAGACATGTACAACACCTGAGTGTCTTTTATTATTCACAATAAAGATACCCAGGTGTTGCACATGTGATGTAATCATCAGTCTGTCAGTAATGTCTACCTGGAGGGTGTTCCGGGTGTCATGGCCCGAGGCCTGGCCATGGATCCGGCCTGGCCATGGATCGCTGCTACATAGTTATTGCTATGCGCGGTATCGATAAATAATGCAACATCTCCTCTGTAACGTGCTTAGCTCTCAAAACCGGGAGGTCCTGCGCCTGGACCCATTACGTGCCTCTGTAATCTTGTGACTACCACCCACAGGATGGGTATAGGGTGCATAATAATGCTATTAAAGTAGTTGTTTATTCAGGAGGGTGTGTGAGGGGCGAGTCATGTCTTCATTTGTGTGTAAACAGAGGTTCGCCAGTAGACGAGAACATTGTTTTTCCAGAACAGAACTACTTGCATAATCTATTTTAATAGATAACCTCCTGTAAGGTGGTTCCATGTTTAGAAACCCAGAGATATACACTTATTGGTGTATATACCCTACAGGTACGCTAAAGTCTTTTAGTATGTTGGGTTTGAATTCTGTCGACTGCTCGAGGGTCATGAGATGCATGTCACTTGTATACCTTCAGTCAATGATAATTTCGTCATTAAAATATAATATGAAGTAACCTCTCAGCTTACATAAACTTCTTGAACAGTTCCGAGGAGAATCTTGTTTTCCTCAAGTACGATTATTCTCTTCTCCGAGGATATGGATCCCCAGTCAGTTCTATAGGTGATATATATATATATATATATATATATATATATATATATATATATATATATATATATATATATATATATATATATATATATATATACAGAATATGTATGTATGTATCCTGTTATATGGTTGGTTGGTTGGTTATGCTTGAAGCTTACGGAGTGTGTATCACCTGTACACCTGTCAAAGGCCGTACCACGTTGAACGCGCCGCTTCTCGTCCAATCAGCGAAGTTAAGCAACGTTGGGTTTGGTTAGTACTTGGATGGGTGAGCGCCTGGGAACACCAAATGCTGTTGGAATAAATCTTTGGGTGACCCCGTGGCCTGGCTGGCAAAGCTCTCACTTCACACACGGAGGGCCCGGGTTCGATTCCCGGAGGGTAGAAACATTTCGACGTGTTTCTTTTCACTTGTTGCCCTTTTCACCTAGCAGCAAGTAGGTACCTGGGTGTTAGTCGACTGGTGTGAGTCGCATCCTGGGGGACAAGATTGAGGACCCCAATGGAAATAAGACAGACAGTCCTCGATGACGCACTGACTTTCTTGGGTTATCCTGAGTGGCTAACCCTCCGGGGTTAAAAATCCGAAGAAATCTTATCTTACCAGTCAAGAAAACCTTAATTCCTCATATAGGAATTAAAGTAATCTCAGTACATATATATATGCTTAGAGATATACACTCCTGGGTGTATAACACCTATGTTGTTAAACTCTTGGTTGATTAGGTTTAAGCCTATCGACTACACGAAGGTCATTAAGGTTTTATACAACCAGTTAAAGAAACTTTGATTCCGACATTAGCGATTATGGTATAAATGTATATATGCTGAGATATATAGTGTATATTTATTCTGCTCCTCTTTATGTGTTTACATAGAGAGACATGCTCTTCGTGCTAGGTTAGGTAAGTGTTGTCAGGAAACAGGACAAGTGTTTTCTGACGTAGATCTTAGTGATGTGATGACCCACAGCTGGAGCTTTTGGTCATCTGACCAAGGCCTTCCGCTGGCTTACCTGGCCACCTCTTTAAAAATTAATGGATATGTTAGGTAAATCCCTTTGTAGAACTGTAAGGATTTCTTAGACCAAGATACCAAGTAAGTTTGTAAGTTTATTTAGGAAAACTTGAACAGTTTTGAATAATAACAATTGTTTTACGAAATAAAATATGAGTAAATTACCTAAGACAACCCACAAAATCTGACAAAGTGGCTTATTTCCATTGAGTTCTTGTATTTCTTTTTATTTCCGTGAGGTATATCTAGTGTACAAAAAAAAAAAAAAAGCTTTCGGATTATTAACTCAGGATACCCAAAAAAAGCTAGGCGTTTAGCGGAAGGTCTCGGTCAGATGACCAAAACCTCCAGCGTCGGGCCATCACATGGCTAAGACCCGTGTCAGGAAACACCTTTCCTGTTTCCTGACATATCTTAATTAAAACAAAATGCCAGTAGACGTGGTTTATTTCTAAGGGAGTCATTTTCTCTTTCTTTGAAGGGTGAGTAGGTGGTTTTTGAGAAGAGTCTTAAATTGATTTTCAGACAAGGTTATTTTAGCATTTCCTGGTAATGAGTTCCAGATTCTGGGGCCCTTTATGTGCATAGAATTCTTACATAGGTTGCTGTGGACACGGGGGTACATCAAAAAGTGATCTGTATCTTGTGTTATGGTCATGGGTCCTATTAAAGTTGGTGAGGAGAATTTTGAGCGGAGGGTTTATATTAGAGTGTAGAGTTTTATGTATGTAGTAGGCACAAGAATAAGTGTGAATGTTTTTTTGCGGTGAGCAGTTTTAGGCTTTTGAATATTGGTGGAGTATGCTGTCTAGAGTGGGAATTTGTTATCATTCTGTCTGCAGCCTTTTGCTGGGTTATGAGTGGTCTAAGGTGATTTAATGTTGTTGATCCCCATGCACAGATTCCATACGTGAGATATGGGTAAATGAGCGAGTGATATAGTGCAAGGAGAGTTGATTGAGGCACATAGTAGCGTATCTTAGATAATAATAAAAATAATAAAAATAAAAATAAAAATAAAAAAAATATTTAATTATTTATTTATTTATTTATTTATTTTTATGCATACTGTCTTAGAGATTTTCTTGGAAATTTGTTGTATGTGTGTTTGGAATTTAAGGATACTGTCAATGTTGATTCCTAGGATTTTTTCCTCTTTGAGTCTTGTGATGGGTGAACCGTTGAGTGTTATGTTAAGTGGAACATTTGTGGCTTTGTTTCCAAACTGTATAAAGTAGGTCTTGTCAGTATTTAGAATAAGTTTATTAGTCGTCATCCATGTCGATATTTTCTGTAATTCTGCATTAACAGTATTGGCCAGTATGACTGGATTTGGGTGAGAGAAGACATATGTTGTGTCATCTGTTGGGTTTGAGTAGTTGTGATGCATTAGGTAGGTCATTGATGTAAATGAGAAATAAGAGTGGACCCAGTACACTTCCTTGTGGGACTCCGACTGTAATTTGCTGTGTGGAAGAGTTCGCTCCATTTGTGTACACGTATTGGCTTCTGTTACTGGTATGACTTTATGTAGTTGAGTGAGTGCCCTCTTATACCATAGTGTGCTAGTTTTGTAAGCAGTAAATCATGATCGACTGTATCAAAAGCTTTGCGTAGATCAATGAAGATTCCCAGTGGGACTTCTTTCTTCTCAAGTGCTGTATATATTAACTCTAGCATGTGTATAATGGCATCATTTGTGCTTTTGTTGGTCCTGAATCCAAACTGACTGGGGTTGAGTACGTTGTGTGAGATGAGGTAGGAATAGATCTGTCTATGAATTAATTTTTCAAAGATTTTAGAGAGCAGTGGTAAATTAGATATTGGTCTATAATTATTCAAGTCTGTTTGATCACCTCCTTATGGATCGGGGTGACCCTTGCTATCTTTATCTTTATTTACTACAAGTACATGTACAAGGTATACAGTCCTAGCTGACATCAGTGACATACTACTATATAGAAAGTCCCTTGTTATGCTGAGCATTTCGGGCAGATTAGGTCAGTGTCCCAGGATGCGACTCACACCAGTCGACTAACACCCAGGTACCCATTTTACTGATGGGGAACATAGACAACAGGTGTAAAGAAACACGCCCAATGTTTCTGCCCTGGCTGGGAATCGAACCCAGGCCCTCGCCGTGTGAAGCGAGAGCTTTAGCCACCAGACCAACAGAGATAGACTATGAGGATAGACTGAGGGCACTGAATCTGCACCTCTAGAAAGGCATAGAATTACGGAGGATATGATTGAGGTGTATAAATGGAAAACAGGAATAAATAAAGGGGATGTAAATAGCGTGCTAAAAATATCTAGTATTGACAGGACTCGCAGCAATGGCTTTAAGTTGGTTAAATTCAGATTCAGGAAGGATATAGGAAAGCATTGGTTTGGTAATAAAGTTGTCGATGAGTGGAACAAACTCCCGAGTACAGTTATAGAGGCTAAAACGTTGTGTAGTTTTAAAAATAGGCTAGATAAATATATGAGTGGGTGGGTGGGTGTGAGTTGGTCCTGACTAGCTTGTGCTACTAGGTCAAATGCCGTGCTCCTTCCTTAAGTGAATGTAACCTGACCTGGCTGGGTCGGGGTATGGAGACTTGGACTTGCCTCGCATGGGCCAGTAGGCCTGCTGCAGTGCTCCTTCTTTCTTATGTTCTTATATGATAATTGTACTTGCGTGTACCTGTGCCTAAATAAATTTACTTACTTAATGACCCCAGTGGAAATAAGTAACTTTGTCTGACTTTTTTGGGATATCCTAGGTAATCTACATATATGTTGCTATGTATGATAATTTATGTAACTGCGTTTATGTGTAACTGTACCTGAATAAAAACTTACTTACTTCTTATTTCATTTACCCTTATATAAGCAATTTTCTATGATGCAACTTTCGTGTCTATTTTCTCCTTTTCAAGGGTCACTTCGTCAAAGAAGAAAGTCGCATTGCCATGCATTCACAATGACATAGTATTAGAGACATGTGCAATTAGTAAGTTACAGTCCCTTAGGTTTGTACAACTATACACAGAAGACAGTGGAAGACGACGGAATCAGTCCCTGAGCCTAGAAGCAGGTGTTGAGTACCTAAGTCGTGATGAAGCCTAAAGTATTGAAGGAACGTTTTATATTGTGAAAAAGTATTCTAGACCTGCTAGAAGCATTTACAGTAAGCTGAAGATTGAGACGCTTATGCAACATATGGGAATCATTATTAAGAAAACGTTTCGCCACACAGTGGCTTCATCAGTCCAATGCAAAGTAGAAACGGGTAAGGAGACGAGGAGTTACATTTACAGTAAGCGTTAATAATAATAAAATAATAATAATAATAATAATAATAATAATAATAATAATAATAATAATAATAATAATAATAATAATAATAATAATAATAATAATAATAATAATAATAATAATAATAATAATAATAATAATAATAATAATAATTTTATTTTGACATGATACAAGGTTGTACTACATAGTTCAAGGTATACATGAGGTGTCCACCAAAAGCCCCAATATGCTGAGCATTGTGGGCATTCTTAAAATTTGAATATAAGTTCAACAATAATTTGTTAATTGCAGCAATGCAATTAAAAAAGATCACAAATTAAAAAAATTAGTTGTGTTGCAAGTACAGTTTATATGTTCATTAGATGAGTTACAAAAAGTACAAGAGAGTGGATTATTTTATTTTTTAATGTTATAGAAACAGAGTTGGCTCATATGTATTATTTATAAAAAGGTTTTTACATTTAATGATTAATCAACTTTGTTGATAATGTTAAATATTATGCACTTAGGTTTGGGTGAGAAGGTGGTTTTTTAGCAGCGCTTTGAATTGAGGTACAGGCAGGGTACAGGCAGGGTACAGGCAGGGTACAGGCAGGGTTTCTTTGGCAATCACAGGTAATGAATTCCAAATTTTCGGGCCTTTAATGTGCATTGAGTTTTTGCATAGTGTTAGATGGACACGGGAAACATCGAGGAGTGATCTGTGTCTTGTGTTATGGTCATGTGTCCTGTTAAGGTTGGTAAGGAGAAGTTTGAGTGGTGGGTTAATATTTGAGTTTAGTGTTCTATGTATGTAATAGGCACAGTAAAAAGTATGGATGTTTTGTATGGTGAGTAAGTTTATATTTTTTAATATTGGTGGAGTATGTTGTCTGGAGTGTGAATTTGTTATCATTCTAACTGAAGCCTTTTGTTGTGTTATTAATGGTCTGAGATGATTTATTGTTGTTGAGTCCCATGTGAAGATTCCATAGGTGAGGTAGGGGTAAATGAGTGTGTGATACACACTGGGGTGCTCTATATAATGCTTTAAGAAAAATTCTTTATATTGTGATTTGAAGAAAAAATTGAACCGCATAAAGTTTCGATCCCCAAGTAAATAAATAATATAAGTTATTCAAGAAAATGACATAATGATTTTTTCCATACTTTAACTAGCCACTTAACAAGGACACATACACCGTGAGATGTGTCACTCAGTGTATAAATACTGAGAGATTACTTCCATCACTAGTTTAGGACTTTAAAGTATTCATAACTGGTGATGAACAGGTGACGTGCAACTTTCATGGCCCTCGTGCAGTAGATAGGTTTTAAACCCCGATAACTAACCAACCAACTTCCTTTCTAAAATTTGCGTAAATAGTTTTAGTCGTCAACCTTAACTAAGATAATATTAACCCTCCATGGATGCTAATTTCTTTGTCCTAACAAGAGTCAGTAATAATAATAATAATAATAATAATAATAATAATAATAATAATATCTTTATTTCTACAAGTACATGTACAAGGTATACAGGCCTAGCTGACATCAGTGATGCACTACTACATAGAAAGCCGCTTGCTATGCATAGCATTTCAGGCAAATTATGTCAGTTTTGCCCAGGATGCGACGCACACCAGTCGACTAACACCCAAGTACCCATTTTACTGATGGGGAGCATAGACAACCGGTGTAATGAAACACACCCAATATTTCTACCCTCGCCGGGAATCGAACCCGTGTGAAGCGAGAGCTTTAGCCAACTGGTTAATTTATTGACACCAAAAAATTCCACTGTCAGGATTAGTTTGTAAATAATTTGATGCATAGTCACAGGAACCCTTAACATCTTTACACCCAAATAATAACAAGAGCGAAATCGTAAGATAAATTATGCTAATTGATAGATTTCCATTTTAAGAATGAATTAGATACAGCTAGCAGCTGTAAGATACACACACAAATTGATAGATTTACACTTTAAAGTTATTTGAAGAATATACAGAACTACAGTATAACAATCAAAAACAACATCATGAAACTCTGTGTAGTCCGTACCCACAGCAACAAACGGGCTTCTGCCTGGATAATGTGCAACTTCTGTGGGAAATGGTCTCATGCATTGTGTGCAGACATTCAGGAATCGTCCACCAGAGATATTAAACCAGGGAAGTGTTTTTGGGTATGCCCAAATGAGAACCAACTGTGGAAAAGAAATCACATCTTTACTGAAAGACAGAAACATCAAAACAGCCTTCATAGAAAACCTAACAGCAGTTTGGAAAATAAAAGGACTGGGCCAGATGGTGCTGTACCCCCTGGTGCAGGTGCTGTCCTGGAAGACAGTACCTGCATGAATACAGAAATGAAAGTTGGTGGCCCAGAGGAGGACAGGAGCTCTGGTGCTGGGGAAACAGGTGTAAACAAGGATATGCAAACCCCAAAGTTACAAAATAGCAATACCACTGGAGATGGTAACCAAGGGAATGATGGTAAACAAAGGGATGATGCCCCAAGGAATAGTGAGGATAAAATACCAGAAAAAACTGGTGAAGGCATCATTGTTAGTACAAGTGCTGAAGAAGGAGTAAAAAAAGTGCACCAGTAGGGAATGCAGCCACAAAAAGCCAAAGCAAACAGAAATCAAACCTATGCAAATTCTGTGTCTTAGGTATCTGCAGCCCTGAAATATCTAGAAAAATAGGTGGGATGTGCAACTTTGACCACCCCCAGAAAATGCCATGCCCACATGACAGCAGGAGAATGCAACCTTTCTTCCTGTAAGTTTTTCCACCTTGGAATGTGTAACTCTTCAATTCAGGAAAGACAATGCAATAGCTTATATTGTCATGCACACCATCTAAAGTGGACAAGAAGATACAGAAGGTAAAAAAGCTGGCAGGAAATGACAGAAATCGTACAAAAACTCAAATCACATCTGGAGCTGAGTCACAGTCAGTGGCCTCCACTCCAAAACAGCAGATATTAGTACCAAAAAAAAAAAAGCCCTCACATACCATCAAGATGAAGACATTCATCTTTGCAAATATACAGGTCTAAAGCCAGCAACGAACAACAAAATACCTTTCATCGGTGGACTGCTTACAGAGTCAAATGCAATGTTCGTGGTTTTCACAGAGACCCACATAAAGGATCACTTTGACAACGAAATATGGATCCCAGATTATAACCTATACAGATGCGACAGAGTGAACAGGCAAAAAGAGGGGGTTGACCTGTACGTCACAGAGTCGCTATGCCCGGAACTACTAAATACATCAAATGATGTTGTTAATGTTTTGGCAGTAAAGATCGAGAACTAAAACCTTGTCATTGTGGTTGAATACAAGACTCCAGATGCAACTTCTCAGTTTCAGGAACAGCTTTTGAAAATCGACCACTCTCTGGAAAATCTTCCAGCTCCTTCCCTAAACATCTTGCTCCTGGGAGATTTCAACCTAAGACACCTAAAATGGAGAAATGTAGCAAATAATGTCGAAGCAGAAATAACCCCAGAAGGCAGCTCAGATGAAAATTCACACACAAATTAGCTATTAAATCTCTGCACTAAATTCACCTTAAACCAGCAAATAATAGAGCCAACAATTTTGGAGAATACATTGAACCTCATCTTCATTAACAATGATGGTCTGATACCAAATATTATCATATCAAAAACAATATACTCAGATCACACCATAATAGAGGTACAGACATGTATGTGCAGGGCCCCAGACTAACAAAATGTGATCAGTCACGAGGGAGCCTTCACCAAATTCAACTTCAATACTAAAAACATATGATGAGACCAAGTAAACCATGTCCTAAATGAAATAAACTGAGAAGATATCCTAAGCAACATGGATCCAAACCTATGTCTAGAAAAAAATTATACACAAATATATAGGTCCAAGGCTGACTGAAACGTCGTCGTAAGCTCATCTCTCCTATGTGCGGGTTATTTGTGTATTGTTCTAGTCACGGTATTGTGCCTATTTTTTGTTATTTAGAAAAAAATAACTCTGTGGCAGTCGAGGTATGCTCAAGGCATATTCCGTTAAGGAAAAAGAGGAGAAGATGTAAACTAGAAAGAGAGAGGCGCTCACTATACAGGCGAAGGTGAAGAATGACAGAGCGGCTAAAAGAGGCCTATATGTATATCTGTAATACGAAGGGAGGCACTGGTCAGAGAAATAGCAAATATCGAACTTAAGGTAAAGGAATCTTACAGGAAACAAGAAACTCGGGAAGAACTAAAAGCCATAAATGAAATTAAAAGAAACCCAAAATATTTCTTTTCTTTTGCCAAATCTAAGTCGTGAACAACTTCCAGTATTGGGCCCCTACTTAGACGAGATGGGTCTTACACAGATGACAGCAAGGAAATGAGTGAGTTACTCAAGTCCCAGTATGACTCAGTTTTTAGCGAGCCGCTAACCAGACTAAGAGTTGGAGACATAAATGATTTTTTTATGACCGAGATTCAAAATTTGGTAGAATCAAACTTATCTGATATTTTCCTAACACTACATAAATGACATGCCAATGCACTTTGCTCCATGCCAGACTCGTGGAATTACGTGTTTTTAGCATTCTATTGAGAGGGAGCATGGACACAGGGGTCATCACACAGTTGATAAAAACAACAGACATAGCCCCACTCCACAAAAGGGGCAGTAAAGCAATTGCAAAGAACTACAGACCGCTAGCACTAACATTCCATATAAAAATCTTTGAAGGGGTTCTAAGAAGAAAGATCACCACTCATCTAGATACCCATCAATTACACAACCCAGGGCAGCATGGGTTTAGAGCAGGTCGCTCCTGCCTGTCCCAACTACTGGACCACTATGACAAGGTCCTGGATGCTCTAGAAGACAAACAAAATGCAGATGTAGTAAACATAGACTTTGCGAAAGTCTTCGACAAGTGTGACCATGGTGTAATAGTGCACAAAATGCGTGATAAAAGAATAACAGGAAAAGTGGGTAGATGGATCTATAATTTCCTAACAAATAGAACACAAAGAGTAGTAAGTAGTAGTAAACAGAGTAAAGTCTGAGGCGGCTACTGTGAAAAGCTCTGTTCCACAAGGCACAGTACTTGCCCCCATCCTGTTCCTCATCCTCATATCTGACATAGACCGAGATGTAAGCCACAGCACCGTGTCTTCCTTTGTAGATGACACCCGAATTTGCATGACAGTGTCTACCATTGAAGACACTGCAAGACTCCAGGCGGACATCAACCAAATCTTTAAATGGGCCGCAGAAAACAATATGAAGTTCAATTATTCCCATAAGAAAAAGTAAGGAAATTAAAATTACATCGGAGTATAAAACAAATTACTACCACACAATAGAGCGAAAAAGTAATGTGAAGGACCTGGGAGTGATTTTGTCAGAGGATCTTACTTTCAAAGACCACAACATTGCATCTACCGCATCTGCTAGAAAAATGACAGGATGGATAATGAAAACCTTCAAAACTAGGGATGCCAAGCCCATGATGACACTCTTCAGATTGTTTGTTCTATCTAGGCTGGAACATTACTGCACACTAACAGCCCCTTTCAAGGCAGGTGAAATTGCTGACCTAGAAAATGTACAGAGAACCTTCACGGCACACATAAGTACAATAAAACACCTAAATTACTGGAAACGGTTGAAATTCCTCGACCTGTACTCCCTGGAACGCAAGCAGGAGAACATAAGAACATAAGAAAGAAGGAACACTGCAGCAGGCCTACTGGCCATTGCGAGGAAGATCCAAGTGTCCAACCGGCTTAAGCCAATGCCCCGACCCAGCTAGGTCAGGTTACATTCACTTAAGGAAGGAGCACGGCATCTGACCTAGTAGCACAAGCTAGTCAGGTCCAACTCACACCCACCCACACCCACTCATGTATTTATCTAACCTATTTTTAAAACTACACAACGTCCCAGCCCCTATGACGGTACTCGGGAGTTTGTTTCACTCATCCACAACTCTATTACCAAACCAGTGCTTCCCTATATCCTTCCTGAATCTGAACTTTTCCAACTTGAAACCATTGCTGCGAGTCCTGTCTTGGCTGGATATTTTCAGCACGCTATTTACATCCCCTTTATTTATTCCTGTTTTCCATTTATACACCTCAATCATATCCCCCCTAATTCTACGCCTTTCTAGAGAGAGCAGATTCAAGGCCCTCAGTCTATCCTCATAGGCAAGATTTCTGATACATGGGATCAACTTTGTCATCCTCCTCTTACGTTTTCCAGAGCATTTATATTCATTCTGTAATACGGTGACCAGAACTGTGCAGCATAATCTAAATGAGGCCTAACCAAAGATATAGAGAGTTGAAGAACAACCTGAGGACTTCTATTATATATACTTCTTGATATGAAGCCAAGGATTCTGTTAGCTTTATTGCGAACACTTATGCACTGTTGTCTTGGTTTCAGATTACTGCTAACCAGAACTCCTAAATCCTTCTCGCAATCACAAGTATTAAGATCTACATTATTCAGTTTATATGTGGCATGGTTATTATCCTGCCCAACATTTAGAACTTTGCATTTGTCTACATTAAACTGCATCTGCCACTTCTCCGACCACTGCATCAGTCTATTCAAATCATCCTGGAGTGCTTTAATGTCCTCATTAGAATGAATTGGACGGCCTATTTTGGTGTCATCAGCAAATTTGCTTATCTTGCTATTTATTCCCTCATGTATGTCGTTTATGTAAATTGTAAACAACAGGGGACCGAAAACTGACCCCTGTGGAACACCGCTTGTGACGTGCCCCCATTCTGATTTCTCTCCATTTATGCAAACTCTCTGCCGCCTATTTGTCAACCATGCCTCTACCCAGGAAAAAATATCTCCTCCTATTCCGTGTGCCTTAAGTTTCCTCAGTAGCCTCTGATGTGGAACTTTATCGAAAGCCTTACTGAAGTCCATATACACAATATCATATTCATTACCATGATCTACCTCCTCAAACACCTTAGTGAAAAAAGTTAGTAAATTCGTAAGACAGGAACGCCCCTTAGTAAAACAGTGTTGAGATTCATTAATCAATTTACGCTTTTCAAGATGGCTACGAATTGCCTCGGCAATTATTGATTCCATAAATTTACCAACTATGGAGATAAGGCTTATTGGTCTATAGTTCGAAGCTAAGGACCTGTCACCTGCCTTGTAAATAGGTATTACATTTGCCCTTTTCCACTTGTCTGGCACTATGCCAGTTTGTAGTGATACATTGAAAAGATTTGCCAGAGGTATGCTAAGTTCCTCTTTACATTCCTTTAAAACTCTTGCAAACAGGGCCTGGGGATTTGTTAGGTTTTAATTTCTCTATTTGCCTGAGGACCATGTCACTAGTTACCCCAATCGAGCACTTGTCTATTATCTTCCTGTTCTACATAATTTATTATTTCTGGAATTCCGCTAGTATCTTCCTGAGTAAAAACTGAGACTATCCGTGATCTGTCCTGAGTTACTCTTAAGTGGGCCTATCTTGTCCCTAATCTTACTTCTGTATACCTGAAAGAATCTTTTTGGGTTAGTCTTCGAATTCCTTGCGACCTTACCCTCATAATCCCTTTTTGCTTTTCTTATTCCTTTTTTTATTTCTCTCTTTAATTGAAAATATTGATTTCTTATCTGTTCATCCCCTCTTTTGATACGCCTATATATGCCTCTTTTTTGACCAATGAGATGTTTTAATCTATTGTTCATCCATTTAGGATCATTTTTATTAGATCTAATTTCCCTACGCGGAACAAAAGTTGTCTGGGCAGCTAGAACTACGCTCTGGAAAACCTCATATTGGCAACCAAAACCACCTACCTGACCCATAGTCAGGTCATCCCAATTTAGCCCACCTAGGTAATTTCTCAGCCCCATGAAGTCGGCTAAGCGAAAGCTTGGACAGGGACTTGATTGCAGTTACCTGGGTAATTCCATGATATATTGAAACTAAGTGATTTGTGATCGCTTTCCCCAAGCTCTTTATTAACCTCAAGATTATTAATTAGTGATTCTTTGTTGGCAAGAACCAAATCAAGCAAGTTGCTACCTCTATTTGGTTCTGTCACAAATTGTTTTAAAAAACAATCCTGAACCATATCAAGAAAGTCACTAGACTCAAGATTACCTGTCACATTGTTCCAATCAATTTGTCTAAAGTTAAAATCTCCCATTAACACAACATTTTCCTATCTAGACGCCTTATGAATTTCGTCCCATAGCAGTTTACTGCGCTCCCTATCCTGGCTTGGGGGCCTGTAAATCACACCCAAAATTAATTTTTCACGACCCTTGAGAAACTGTAGCCAAACAGATTCTTTGTCCGATGTTTCTAATCTTATATCTTGTCTAACACAACAATTTAAATTATCTCTGACATACATCGCCACTCCACCACCCTTCCTGTTGACCCTATCAGTGTGGAATAGTTTATATCCCTGTATGTTGCACTCGGAAGGCATTTCTCTATCTTTCAGGTTGAACCAGGTCTCTGTTACAGCAATAATATCTATATTACCTGCACTTGCAAGTAATTTTAGCTCATCTATCTTATTTCTTAGACTCCTACTATTTGTATGGTAAACCTTAAGGGAGCTAGTCACTCGTTGCCCTCTACTATCTCTCTTTGTTTGTTGATCAATTGTTTTGCCTTTACTAGCAACTTTATTTTGAATATTGTCTTTTAAACATATCCCTGAGGTATCCTGGTAATATCTGCTGTTTCCAGGCCTAATACTACAGCCTGATTGAGTCCCACAAACACCCATACCTCTATAATCTATCAGTTTAAAGTCCTAGACAAGTCTCTAATGACCCCCTCAATCGAATCGGCTAATGCAACCACTCCAGCCCCAGAGAGATGAACCCCATCCCTTGCATACATATCACGTTTGTCATAGAATTTGTCCCAGTTATCAATAAATGGAATTGCAAGTTCCTTGAAGTAGCTGTCTAGCCAGCAATTTATACCAATTGCCCTAGACATCCATTCATTGCCCACTCCCTTTCTAGGCAAAATGCTACATATGATTGGGATCCCTCCCTTAGACCTAACTACATACTTCTATGGCTGATCTGTACTTATCTAGTAGCTCCTGTCTTCTGCCCTTCCCAATATACACTTGGAAAATCCTTGAGGGATTAGTGCAAAATTTACACACGACAATCACTCCCTACGAAAGCAAAAGACTCGGAAGATAAGCCACAGTGCCGTGTCTTCCTTTGCAGATGACACCCGAATCTGCATGACAGTGTCCACCATTGAAGGCACTGCAAGACTCCAAGCGGACATCAATCAAATCTTTAAATGGACTGCAGAAAACAATATGAAGTTCAATTACTCCGATATGGAAAACGTGAGGAAATTAAAATTTCATCGGAGTATAAAACAAATTCCAACCACACAATAGAGCGAAAAACTAATGTCAAAGACATGGGAGTGATCATGTCAGAGGATCTCACCTTCAAGGACCATAACACTGTAGCAATTGCATCTGCTAGAAAAAATGACAGGATGGATAATGAGAACCTTCAAAACCAGGGATGCCAAGCCCATGATGACACTTTTCAGGTCGCTTGTTCAATCTAGGCTGGATTATTGCTGCACACTAACTGCACTTTTCAAGGCAGGTGAAATTGCTGACCTAGAAAATGTGCAGAGAACCTTCACGGCACGCATAACTGCGATAATCCACCTCAATTACTGGGAAAGCTTGAAGTTCCTAAATCTGTACTCCTTAGAACGCAGGCGGAAGAGATACATTATTATATACACTTGGAAAATCCTAGAGGAACTAGTACCAAACTTGCACACGAAAATCACTTCCTACGAAAGCAAAAGACTCGGCAGACGATGCAACATCACCCCAATGAAAAGCAGGGGGGCCACTAGCACGTTGAGAGACAACACAATAAGTGTCAGGGGCCCAAGACTGTTCAACTGCCTCCCAGCTTATATAAGGGGGATTACCAAAAGATCCCTGGCTGTCTTCAAGCAGGCACTGGACAGGCACCTAAAGTCGGTACACCCGGGCCACGGGGCGTTGACCCCTGGAACTTTCTCCAGGTAAACTCCATGTAAACATCCCCAATGAAAAGCAGGAGCGCCACTAGCACGATAAGAGACAGTGCAATAAGTGTCAGGGGCCCAAGACTGTGCAACTGCCTCCCAGCATACATAAGGGGAATTACCAATAGACCCCTGGCTGTCTTCAAGAAGGCTCTGGACAGGCACCTAAAGTCAGTATCTGATCAGCCGGGCTGTGGTTTGTACGTCGGTTTACGTGCGGCCGACAGTAACAGCCTGGTTGATCAGACCCTGATCCACCATGAGGCATGGTCACAGACCGGGCCGCGGGGGCGTTGACCCCAGAAACCCTCTCCAGGTAGGTTTAAATTGTTAGTAAACAATATTAGGTTTAATAATGTAGCCTTAGACCTTAATATTTGGTGATATTCGGTAATGAGATTAACATTAACTAGCAACCCCATCCTTGAACTGATGGAGGACAGAGTCTAGCAGAGGTAGAATCCTCCTTCTGGCACTAGAACCCTTGGCGACAACAACTAATTGGGAGCTCTCAAGCTGAGTGTCCACGCGGCCTACAAAATATTGTCTGGCAGCCAACAACGTTAATCAAAAGCTTCACGACGCCGTGGACAAGTCTGCACTAGACGCGTTTGTGAAACTCATTTCTGTTTTTAACTCTTGTCACGTGGTCACTGTTATTGAGGGGTAAAGCAGGAATAGTTAACTTGCGGTTAGGAGCGGGCACAAACACAAAGTGAGCTGGTGTTCTGAGTAATTACCCCTTGAGACTCAGACCAGAAGCTAGTATCCATTTGTGTGCAAAAATACTGATTTGGGAAGACCCATTGAATTCTGGGGATACTAACATCATTAAAATATTTGCAGGAATCAGTCCTTCTGTGTACATGGCGTCTTGAAGTGAAAGAAAGTAAAAAGATGTCCAGATTGCTTGAGTAGAATCAGGGATGCCTAGTTAATATAGTCTCCACAACCAAGTAATTCAGTTCTAGTTTGTGCATGTAAATATGAATTCCCAGCTTTTTTGTATATTCCAAAAGAAGTGTACCTTAAGGGTCACTTATGAGAATGGGACTCTAGGAATCTTGTGTTATCTGTGTCAACAGCGATTGCCAGAGTGGGCATCTCACAAGTTCCCACACACTGTGGCTAGCACTGGCTTTGTTTCCTTACCATGGTTAATTAAGAACCTTTGTGTTGAAGAGCAATTATTATTATTATTATTATTATTATTATTATTATTATTATTATTATTATTATTATTATTATTATTATTATTATTATTATTTCATCATTATTTTTGTTATTATTAAAAAGGCTATAAATCCGTATGAGTTATGAGGGCAGAAAGCGGAGAATGAACACGTGGACACATCTCGCCCTTGGATCGAGAACCGACGAGCTGCTCTCTCCCCAGTGCTGTTATTATTAATTGAGAAAGTTAGAAGAGCAAGGTAGATGCAAAAGGTAGATAGTTACAAGTACGAGGTAGATGTAATATGGTAAGCTATAGATTAATGTCTATTTTTTATGTAACACGTCGGCTGTCTCTCACCAGTGTAGGGTGGCCCCCAAAAAGGGAACGCAATGATCATCATTCATTCAATAGCTGCCTTGTCAGAAGGGCAAGAGATCGCAGTCCAAATGACTACGCGATCCATTCTGAATTATGCCGTTCATAACCCCACAACATCTTCTAATTTCTGCACTCCTAATTCTCTGCATAATATACACACCAGACATCGCCCTCAAACATGACATCTCCGCTGCCTCCAGCCTCCTCAATGATGCAACATTTAAAGACCATGACTCACATCCGTAAAAGAGTGTGGTACTACTACACTCTGGCACACTTCCCCATTTGTCTCCCTAGGCAATCTTCTTCCTTTCCATATGTGCCTCAGCACGCATTCTTCACTCATTTATTTTTTTGGTTCTCCTCGTCTCTCATCGACCTAAGTTTATGTTTAAATTGTTGAGTAAATTAAGTAAATAGCTATATCCGTATGCTATATTAATAGTGATAGTGAGGATTGTCACAGTGTTCAGAGAAGCACTTATATCTGCGTCACTTATATCTGCGTCACTTATATCAGGTCACTTATATCAGCGTCACTTATATCTGCTTCAGATATATCTATGACTTGGCCAGAGATAGCATTTTTTATTTATGACTTTTTTATTTTATGACTTTTGCTGGGAAAGTCTGGTGCTTTCCTTCAGATGTGTTTATCCGATGTAACAAGTTTCATTTCGCTACGTTTTAACGTAATGGAGAACTTGCAAATGTTATAGACATGCATAAGGAGTGTAAGTTCTGATGAGTGACACTGTGAACGAAATGATGCCGGTGCGAAGTAAGAGATGTGCGTCTCTGTCTTTTTTTTTTTTTTTTTTTTTTTACACAGGGTTTGACAAGGTTGTTAAGGATCCGTAGCTTTATTTACAAGCTATTTACAAGTTAAGGGTTCCTAATTATATTGACAAGCTAAGAGCTGTTACCTACATCAGCTCATTTGAAAGCATTTTTATTGTTATGAAACATACAAGTAGGGAACAGGATGAAGTTGGAGCCATCTGTGGGCCAGCATTTTCATTTGATCAACTGACTTTATCTCCTTGATATCATAATGCTGTACGAATTGTTCTAGACTCGAGTCATCCTGGGGATAAATGATCTCAGATGAAGTGATGTTCTGGAGAAGGGTACAGCCAGAGTGAAGTTGCTGTTTCCTGCCCGTCTTGTGGTATAGAAGCTTGCTTCTCCCTGTCCTCGAAGTGGAGCCAAGTGTGGTACTTTGACAATATTGGCTTTGTACATAACAATAAGGCCACCCACATCCTCATGTGTTGAAGGCTCTGCTGAAATTACAGATCTATCCAGGATGGGTCCAGGCGAGAGATGAGACGTCTTGCTCTGTTCTTACTCTGTCAAGCAGTCGCAGATGAGAGGGGAAAGCAGGTAAACCAAGAAAGTGGAGCATACTTAAGGTGTGAGCGTACTTGTGCCTCATACAGAATCTAGCAACCCCTACTGTCAAGCAGATGCGAGATACGGCGAAGTGCTGTAAGCTTCCTGGCTGCCTTGTTTGTAAGATTTTCAACGTGGTTCTTCATGGTCAGTTTGGGGTCAAATTTCACCCCAAGGATATCAGCTTCTTTCCCCTGTAGAACATGCTCCCATTCATACTTACTACTGCCCGGCATTACCATCATGGTGCCTAGAGACCATCATC
>WNWK01006341.1:0-106992 GCA_009830355.1 Cherax destructor
AGGAATAAATAAAGGTGATGTAAATAGCGTGCTAAAAATATCTAGTATTGACAGGACTCGCAGCAATGGCTTTAAGTTGGATAAATTCAGATTCAGGAAGGATATAGGAAAGCATTGGTTTGGTAATAGAGTTGTCGATGAGTGGAACAAACTCCCGAGTACAGTTATAGAGGCTAAAACGTTGTGTAGTTTTAAAAATAGGCTGGATAAATATATGAGTGGGTGCGGGTGGGTGTAAGTTGGACCTGACTAGTTTGTGCTACTAGGTCAGATGCCGTGCTCCTTCCTTAAGTGAATGTAACCTGACCTGGATGGGTCGGGGCATTGGCTTAAGTCGGTGGGAGATTTGGACCTGCCTCGCATGGGCCAGTAGGCCTGCTGCAGTGTTCCTTCTTTCTTATGTTCTTATGTTCTTATTTCCTAACAAATAGAACACAAAGAGTAGTAGTCAACAGAGTAAAGTCTGAGGCGGCTACGGTGAAAAGCTCTGTTCCACAAGGCACAGTATTCGCTCCCATCTTGTTCCTCATCTTCATATCGGGCATAGACAAGGATATAAACCACAGTGCCGTGTCTTCCTTTGCAGATGACACCCGAATCTGCATGACAGTGTCCACCATTGAAGACACTGCAAGACTCCAAGCAGACATCAACCAAATCTTTAAATGGGCTGCAGAAAACAATATGAAGTTCAATGATGAGAAAATTCAATTACTCCGATATGGAAAACGTGAGGAAATTAAAATTTCATCGGAGCATAAAACAAATTCCAACCACACAATAGAGCGAAAAACTAATGTCAAAGACCTATGAGCGATCATGTCAGAGGATCTCGCCTTAAAGGACCATAACACTGTAGCAATCGTATCTGCTAGAAAAATGACAGGATGGATAATGAGAACCTTCAAAACCAGGGATGCCAAGCCCATGATGACACTTTTCAGGTTGCTTGTTTTATCTAGGCTGTAATAGTGCTGCACACTAACTGCACCTTTCAAGGCAGATGAAATTGCTGAACTAGAAAATGTGCAGAGAACCTTCACAGCACGCATAACTGCGATAAACCACCTCAATTACTGGGAACGCTTGAAGTTCCTAAACCTGTACTCCCTAAAATGCAGGCGGGAGAGATACATTATTATATACACTTGGAAAATCCTAGAGGGATTAGTACCAAACTTGCACACGAGAGTCACTTCCTACGAAAGCAAAAGACTCGGCAGACGATGCAACATCCCCCCAATGAAAAGCAGGGGTGCCACTAGCACGTTGAGAGACAACACAATAAGTGTCAGGGGCCCAAGACTGTTCAACTGCCTCCCAGTGTACATAAGGGGATTATCAATAGACCCCTGGCTGTCTTCAAGCAGGCACTGGACAGGCACCTAAAGTCAGTGCCTGACCAGCTGGGCTGTGGTTCGTACGTCGGACTACGTGCGGCCAGCAGTAACAGCCTGGTTGATCAGGCTCTGATTCACCATGAGGCCTGGTCACAGACCGGGCCGCGGGGGCGTTGACCCCCGGAACTCTCTCCAGGTAAACTCCATTTAAACACTGGTCCCCCTTACACATGTAGCCGACCACCCAGTCAGCTACACGCCATTCTAGCAACCTTCTCCCAGTTAGAACTCCACCAGCGTTTCACGGTGGTTCTTTACTTGCGACTCGCTTGCTTCACAAGCGTTATGGTAGTCAGAGGATCACAGGTTCGTCAGAACCTCTGCTCGTGTTGGGGTCACTGTCTACTCAGTGTGTCAACAGTCACGTCCACCTGTGACCCCCCATCATCAACAACGGCTCAGCGTTCCAAACCACGATTCACAGCTACGTGCCCAAAACATCGACATGGCACCATTCTCCACTACGTCATTGTGTATACATTAGCTTGGAATTAAATTATTTATATATATCATTTTTTATTTCTTTGCTTCAAGTAGGATTAATTTTATGTTTAAGTGTTTTATATTTACTTTTTCTTTTCATATAAATAAAATTGTTTTTCTTATTATGTTATTATTGATTCTTCTATCTTTTAATTTCCATGAAGACGAACCAGCCTTATCAAGTACTCTTTGAGGGTCTGATAGGCTGCGTGGACCTTCAGTGATCTTATTGCATATATATATGTCGTGCGGAATAGGAAAAAATTGCGATTTTGGCTTAAATAACAACGCTTTTCTTGCCAAATAAGGCAAGCGAAAATTTGTGTATGCAATAATTTCGCAAAAATCATTCTGACCCTAACGAAAAAAATATATTTCATTGTCTCTGTTTATTATTAAATTATTGTAAAATTATCTAAAATATTTAGTCGGATTAGGCTAAATTAAATTGCGCTTGTTATAATAAGGTTAGGTAAGTTTACTAAGATGTAGATGAATGGTTCAGAGAACCGACAAGTTATAAATTAGACACATATGCAACACTTGGGTATCTTTATTGAGGAAACGCTTCGCCACACAGTGGCTTCATCAGTCCAATACAAAGTAGAAAGGTGTAAGGAGAGGAGGAGTTTGAGGTAATCAGTCCCTCGGCCTGGAGTCGATGTGTTCAGTCCATCAATCTTGTAGAAAGTACACTTGTCCAACCTTTGGACGAAGACCTACTTCGACTAGTGGATGGTACCACTATGACCCCGCCCCTCCTCCTGCTTCGCCTCACCTGACTACAGTATATAAGCCACATCTACGGACATGTGCTGTACTTTCTACAAGATTGATGGACTGAACACATCGACTCCAGGCCGAGGGACTGATTACCTCAAACTACTCCTCTCCTTACACCTTTCTACTTTGTATTGGACTGATGAAGCCACTGTGTGGCGAACCGTTTCCTCAATAAAGATACCCAAGTGTTGCATATGTGTCTAATTTATAAGTTTACTAAGGTTCTTTTGGTACAAAATTATTAATTTTTGCATTAATATAGATGAAAAAAACATCTTTAAACGTATAAGAGAAAATTTTAGAAAGGACTTAATTTTAAGCGAGTTCTTGCTAATTGACCAGTTTTACCTATTCGGTACGACATTATATATTACTTTCCAAACACCCTAACTAATTGAATGGAAGCTAATTAGGAGGAAACCTGCAGCCAAGGCAATCGCACAACTGACAATGTAAGGACTGGTAAGTGTCGACTGTCTACAAGTTCATGCCATTAACGCTAATGGTTTCCTCCACACATTGTTAGATGCCATGGTTCAAGATGTCTTCCATTGGAAAGTGAGGCTCCACATCCACCCGAGCACTTGAACAGACTCTGGTAAATCATATAATATCACACTCAAAGCAATAAATATCAGGGCTCTTTCCCATATTCTCAAAGCAGAATTGAAACACCAGTGCAGCACCTCGGTATCTTCATTAAGAGCCTTTTCGACCGTGCAAAGGCTTTATCACTGTAAGACAGATGCATAAGTTGAAGAGGTGCAGCAGTTGAAGGTATCGTCACATGTGAGATGGGTCCACTAGTGGACCACAGATTTATCAGTGGAGGTAGGGAAGATATGAAGAGTGTAAGGGCCTGATGTACTTCCTCTGATAGGCTCTGCTCTTGTGTGACCACATCTTCAACTGCTGCATCTCTCCACACATGCAACTTCATTGCTAAGTCTGTCCCTAATATAAAAAAATTATTTATGCAAGAATCAGAAGTTTACAAATCAATTTTGTTCCTCTTGGCTCTGAGGGAGTCACACTGATACAAGACCTCATCATCTTAACATCATGTCAGCCTAAATTCAAAGTAGATTTCTCACATATTGTGTTCAACAAATATCTCGATTTACGTTTTTTAAGGTTAGGCCAGCTTAAAAAATCTGTTAACCAAAATAAACCAATTTAAACATACCACAATGCCAATAGATTGAATATTACATGAAGGTGATAAAAAACGATTAAAGGTTGAAAAGTAAACGAGGACTCACCAAGCAAAGTCCACAGTACACAAACAATTACCGTTTAAGGCTCGTGAACAGTCACCTATTTGACTGTTCTAGTCACAATGAAATACTGATTTTGATTAGGAGGATAAGCTGTTAAAATGGATAGTTAATTCGGTTCTAAGGAAAATTACACATTTCCTCCAATCGAATATCAGAAGGTACTTTAACTCCCAGGCTGGTGTTACTCCCGACAACAGGCTAATTTTTTGGTGCATCCCTTTGGTCTCTGAGAAAAATGAATTGGGCCCATAACTGTGAGCAATACTGTCCTCCTCGTTACAACAACAGCTGTCGCAGGTGTGATGCTTCAATAAAACCTCTTGAGACTGTCTCTCACATGGCTAGTTTATCATGGGATTCTGCCTAGAAGTGGAGCAGAGACCCGCACATACAGGGTCCAGAGGACAGGGAAGAGATTCTGTGCTAACTTTTTGTGTGGGACGGAGCCGGAGGCTGTGTGTGAGGTCTTGGGACCTGTGGCTGTGTGTGAGGTCTTGTGACCTGTGGCTGTGTGTGAGGTCTTTTGACCTGTGGCTATGAGTGTGACTAGTCTACTGGCAGTAATCTCCCAAGGACTCTTTTATACTTAAAGTAAATATTCACTTGGTATCAGTTTATTGTAAACCTCTTTCTCAAATATTTGGCGGGATTGTCTTTCCAGATATCTTAGGATCAGATCTATTTCTCATTAACCAAATACTATTGTAATAAGTTGTAATTAAGTATTAATAAATCGTAAAAAGTGGGATTGATTAAAGTCCCCAATAATATACAGACAGGCGAGGTTTACCAGTGTCTGGCCCCATTACCTCCCCATGATTAAGACCCATGTGCAAAGTTGCGTTAGTTCCGAAAAGTTTCGTCTACACAATAGGATTGTCCATTCGAATACTTTAGAGACAATCAGCTTCAGCAGTCAGCTAAAGTTGATAATTACTAAAGTACTCAATCTTTTTCTAGAAGACGGGCAGTGGAATCAAGATACATTTCCAGTCAGACTAGGGACATTAGGTGTCCACAAGGTATCACAGATACCTCTCTATGCATTTCTGACTTCGTGTGCCGAATACTTTAGTCAGAATGTTGGAATTCACAGCCCTTATGTACAACAGCAGACTAATGAGCCCTAAAAACAGACCAGTCATCCCTAACCATCCCTAACTCAAACCCACTAATCCATAACAGCTACAAGGAGTTGCACAAGTATATCCTAACATTGGATAGCATAGTCTCAACAATGCTTGAAAGTATGTCGGCGAAGGATAAAGCTCTTTTATTGGCAGCGAGAACTCCTCATGCTGAGAATTTTCTGTTGGCTTTCTTTAATTACTGTCTAGGCACATGCCTCGACCCTAACATCACTAGTATTGATGATGCTGCTTCCCTTGCTACCCGTATCCTCAGTGACCATAGGTGTATCTGAGGTAGGCATCGGAAGATCAATCTGGATACCATGGTCATATTTGCTGTAGAATTAAGGAAAAATCGCCAGACATTAAGAGACGCCTTACAATAACCAGATGCCCAGCAATAAGGAAGATGCTCAAACTACGTACATCCGATGGCAGCAAAAAGCGTCTAGATGGACTTACCTTGCAACCCTGAAGAGATGGCAAGCTAGTGGTGTGGGACTACATATGTGCATCCACACTAAGCCACACCTGTCTTCAATACAGCAGGAATGAGGGAAGTGCAACTGCCAGCTTCAAGTGTCTCAAAATTCTAGACTTGCTCAAAATTATATGTTCGTTCTTGGCTAGATTTGTGTTCTAGCAACTCAGCGCTGTAGTTTAGAGAGGTAATGCCTATTGTATCACGTGTACATGCCTCAGCTCTGAGGAGCTGCACGAAGTATTTAAAATGTAATGGTTGACAAACACGCCTGTGCACTTTTAATATTGCCCTTACATCACATTACCTAATAAAATACATAGGTAATATGTATGTAAAAATGGGGTGAAAGAAGAAAAATATTCAAATGGTTTCAAGACGAAATCCCAAGATTTTTCCCCGAAGCCATTTATTTGCTTCTCCGGGGCAATGGATCCTCACAGATTGTCAAGGTGGATCCCCATGCACACTAAATTCTCACTCGGCGGCGATGATGATAGCCTCATAAATTACATTTTCCCTGTGTGTTGGGGAGGGGGATAGGCCATCCTGAGAGACGGTAATTCCTAAGTGATAATAACTCCAGCTTTGCTAGAACGAAGCCTTTGAAGCTGCCCTAGCTTCTGAACTCGTTGGGAAATACTTGCCGATATTCTCCTTGCACTACTAAAATCTCCCAGCTCAAACTGACAGACTTCATTACCTCGTATGTTAAACCCATCCTGTGTGACGGAATATGACAGGAAAACATACCTACTTTTTTCCCCACCTAGTAATTATCATACAGAGTATTGAGCGGCGCGCTGAATTGTAAAAATATGTTGGGAGAAAGCAGGGAAAGCGAACAGAAAGGCCTAGAGAGTCTGCACTCCAGAAGGGTTACAAGCTACTAAACTACAACGATAGCAAGTGGAAGGCTAAGAAAATCAAGAAGTGATGTGGTTCTCCGGTGTTGTCCCAGTCCGGGTCTTTTCCAGTTGGTGACCCGGCAAAATACTGGGAAGGAGAGTTTGGAAGCTCAGGCACAGACAAGGCTTTCTCCTCGGCCCTGATATGACGTTAGTTAGAGCTGCCGTTGAGTACACAACGACAGCATGGAAGCCTCTGCTGTGAAAACATTTCCAGAGACTAGAAAAAGTCTGGAAATTTTATTAAGAAGTTTTCCCAGTCTTAACAGAAATGTTTTACAGTGTACACTCGAGTGGATTTTACAATCACAATTATCCTGTATTTGGCAGTATCTATTTGTGTGTGTTTTACACTGCACATTGAAGTGTGTCTTACACTACACATTTACGAGTATTTTACAGTATGAATTTACGCGTATTTTACATTACAAATTTACTGGCGTTTTACAAGACGCATTACTTTTTATTTAAAAAAATAAATAGATAGTTTTGCAGTACAAACTGATGTCTGCTTCAATATATACATTTACGTGCGTTTCACAATACCCATTTACGTAATTAACAATGTCCAGAAACTTGTGTTCCACAGTATACAATTCACATTTACATGCACATGTATATTGATGTCACAATATACTAACATGCGTTTTACAATATATAACTAAGTGTATTTTACAGCATTAGTGAACCTGTGTTTTATAAACGTGCGTATCCACGTACATCGCTTGTTTGACGTGCATGGTTTTGATCGCCTCTCGCGTTATCTGTGTGGATTTTGCATGTTTGAGGCCTTTATGGAGGCGAGGGCAAGGAACGCAGGAGTGCGGCCATTGTGAGCGATGCTCTTCCTTTGGTGAGAGAGAGAGAGAGAGAGAGAGAGAGAGAGAGAGAGAGAGAGAGAGAGAGAGAGAGAGAGAGAGAGAGAGAAAATAAAATCCAAAGAATCATTGGAAAACGAGTCATTTGTCTTCATATTACCCTTTTCGTCAAAGGGTCGCCGGGAATCACTCTCTCTATATATCTATATATCTCTCCCGCTCTCTCTCTCTCTCTCTCTCTCTCTCTCTCTCTCTCTCTCATACAAACACACATACACACACAAAATTCTCACTCTCACACAGAAGAATTTCACCACTCCAAGGAATTTGTATTCATCACTTTGTAATCCCTTTAATCATTTCCAAAAGCAAAGGCTTGATAAAAAAAAATTCTGGCTTAACTGTTAGTAATAATATATAACAAATTATACACACTGATGGATTTAATCAGCAACGGCATCCTAGATAAGAACTGCTGCAACCATGTTGAGTGAGGCATCAAAATTATCATCTGGGCTTTTACACCGCAAACTGAATCATTTTACAGTAATGGCAATAAAGTTGACTTATGACAATGACATGACTCTTCGATCATTACTTTCGTATGTCATAATTGGTGGTGCTTGATTCTCACAATGACTGACATGTTCAATGGAGAAGCAAGGTATTGATATTAAAAATAATCTGAGAAAGATGGAATAAATGAACAATTATGGATTCCATCACCCACCGATTTACTCCTTCATAATAAAGGTTATGAAATAGCCAAAGAAAATACCCTGAAAAAAAAAATGTCGAATATAAATTGGGTGTTTGTGTATATGATTAGGAATAATATTCACACAGTCATACAAATCTCAGGAAGATTTATCACCTCTGGTGAGCTCAACAATGTAATCAGGTGACGCGGACAGCATTGCACAGCTCGCACACTGTAGTACACTACCGTCTCCTGATGTGACACCTCTCTCAGAGTTACCTGACTTCTGTCCACTATGCAAGTCCTCTGTATTTAAATGATAAAGCCCATAGAGAGAGAAACGTATCCTTAATAACATATCCTAAATGCTTCAGATGTCTTTACCACAGACATACTGTAATGTTCCTCAGAACATTTAACTACCCAACAAACCTCATCATCACCTTACGATATTTTTTTTTTTCATGTAGATTCTGTAAGAGTTGATTAAACTACATTTATGCCATTCCGTCTTCTAATAAAAACAAGTTTTTCTCCTATGTATTTCACAGCCCCGAACAAGACTTGTTTGTGAAACATCCAGCATCATCCATCTCATAAAAATGCTTGCGACATTTTTAAACTTTCATTGGGACGCACTGCACAACATGCTAATAAAATATTTGAATTATTATATTGTGATATTAAATATACGTAGAGTTATTTATAATATTTTTCAAAAAGTTCCTGCCTGATTGTACCACCAATGAATATTTTCTGAATTTTACACAACCGTTGGTTACCTGTCTAGAAGATGTCTCTGCTTCGTTTTTAGATTTGGTACTTTCCTCACACTCCAACATGAAGTCTAACCCTAAAATCTACTTGCCTCCACTCACTCCAATATAAAACAAACACACACACACACAATGCTGGATACTCAAACCCCTCTTACATTAAATCTTCACGCCCTCCCTTCCTTACTTCCAGAGACGACCCCCACCTCCCCTTTCTTCCTCCCATGATTGTACATCCCTCTTGGTTTCCCATTTTCTTCTATTCTTTCTAATGTCTAACCCACATCATGAACCCCTATCTTAATTATACTTTCATAACTCAGGCCTTCTAATTTCTAAGCTTCAAAATTATCTTAATGGTATATTCATTAATCATACAATATTCATTTCACTTAAACAACATAGAAGTTTGATGCGAGTAGCGGCAGTGGTTAAGAAATTCACACTAAGATGCAGTGCAGGCAAAGAATGTTTAAGAATCACTGTTTCAGATGTTTTACCATCCAAAAAGTTCATTTACCTCTCAATAATACTTACTTCTCATGACAAGACGTTCAGCCCAAGTTCCTTCAGCCTGGGTATGGGAGAGTACATTCAGCCTGGGTATGGGAGAGTACATTCAGCCTGGGTATGGGAGAGTACATTCAGCCTGGGTATGGGAGAGTACATTCAGCCTTAGAGCACCATGTGGCTAGTTTAACCATGAGACCACTGATGGAAGGGGAAGGGTAAAGTTTCACAGAACCTCCAACTCTACTGGAGACAGGTTCTGTATAAGCATTTTGTGAGGAGCCTCTGCTGGGGAGAAGAGGTTCTATTTCTGGAACTTAGCTATGAAAGGTGAACTCTGTTTATAGTTGGAGTAAGTTAATATTCAGTTTCGTTGTCAGTTAATTATATTTCCCATTCCCAAGTATTTTGTTATATATATTTTCCCAGATATCTTGCGATATCAGTTTCCATTATCAGGACCCAAGTAGTATGCTGTTTTAATAGTATTATTAAATTGTAATTGTGTGACTAACAACATTCACTTTTACTATCTTTTAATTTATTTGAGTGGTGAGGTGTTTTGGTATACCATTGTTTTACCTAATTACTACACCATCTTCAGATGGTGCAGAAATTCAGATGGAATTTTAACCTGAAGGGTTAGGCACCCAGCATAACCCAAGACTGTTAGTGCGTCATCGAGGACTGTCTTAATTCCACCGGGATCCTTCAATTTTGTCCCACACCAGACTACTAACACCCTAGTACCTACTTACTTGCTAGGTGAACGTGGACAGCACGTGTAAGGAAACAAGCCCAGTGTTTCCATCCTTGCCGGGGATCGTACGACGGACACTCAGTGTGCGAGGCGAGAGTGTTGCCTACCAGACCACGGGACGGGAGGGTTCAGCCTTTTCGCCCTTATTATGACAGCATGAATCAAAATGGAAGATGCAAATCAAAACAAGATATGAAACAAGATTTTAAATCAAGATAGAAAGTACAAATCAACCAGCTTTAGATCCTTCATATCTTGTTAGAACACAATTACGCTGTAGTGTTCAAATCCTGGCACGCACGCAAGCCAGAAAACGGTATTAATGAACATTTCTTAAGATGTTCCACCAGAAAGGAGCTTTACTAATCTCATACAGAGAAATGAAGTAGACTGAGTATATATATATATACATATATATATTATATATATATACATATACGTAGTCGAGGGTCCGGTGCTGCATATTGGGGGCGTAGGTTATGTGAAAACTGCCTTGTTTGGACAGAATAAGCCTGGCGGGAACATTTGATATTGTAAAATTGACATAATTTTCTTTGATGGTACAGAGTGAAAGTAAGTGGAGATTCTAAACAGAGCCCGTGGTGCTTTTCAGTTTTTCTGTTGACTAAGTTGGTGTCCTTAAATTTCGTGATAATGATTCTGGGACTTTAGGTGTATACACAACAAGTGTTTAATATATTTCTTTGGCGTGATACTGGTGTTCCCTGATACGCTGTACCAAGCAGCCTCTACACACCATCACTAGTATCTTTCCGATGTATTTCTCTCTCTTTGTTATTAGGTTCTTTGTGTTGAATGTGAGGTTGTCTATGCTGATTTTACTCATGGATGGAAAAGTTGTATGAAACCTGACTGATTGGAAGTATTTAGACTATCATGTGACTGTGTGGATAATTTTTCTCGGCTTTACCCCGATAATTGGTAAGTATGTTGGACTTCGACTCATCTCTTTTCCATCGCTTCATGATGTGACTAAGTGTAATAGGTCAATTTAATGTCGTTCCAGGAAGTGGTTCATTATGGAAGTCATCCCTCATGTTCAGTGTTCATGATGAACGTGATTGGAGTTTCTACAGAATTTCATTAAGGAGGAACCGACCCATGGGCTCCAGTTCGCTACACTGGTACACGAAAACAAAATGGAACTTGACATTATTACAAACAATTACCGTTTAAAACAGTGATTCTCAGAAAGGTTTTAGCCACGATTTAACTGCCACACTAGCTAAACTTACACATCTAATACTCACGCGCCGTCACATGATCTGTATTGAATATCTGATCAGGGATGAGTCTATCACTGCTGATGAAGATGGTCAAGTGATTTTCGACACTAACGACTGCATCTCCAAAACAGACGATCTTCTACTCTACAGTGAAACATTTCAACATCTTTTTCTTCCCACCATGTGGACGTATTGACAAAAATCTTATTCACCAAAGCATGACAAATCTTGAAAGAGACCGAAAGGTTGAAAAAAAAGGTTTTGTTTCTGCTCTTGAAGATCCAGAGAGCAGCATGCATGAACGAGTTACCCAAAATTCATGACCCACGAGTCCTCACCCACCGTCATAAACAAAAACCTCATGGGTTATTAAGTCACAACATTGATCACCAGGGTTCCTTCTACACGAGTCATTGATGTGCTCTTCCTAAAGTTGGCTGACGACCTGAACTTTCCTCTTCTAGCTAAGGATTTCGTTAACATTATCGATGTGTGCAACTGTTTCAACTGCTGCGCGCTCGCGACTCCGTATACAGGCATCCCTCTAGGATGACCAAGAGCTCACCTCTTCATGCAATCATTGTTAACCTGTACAGTGGAATAAAGTGACTAAATTACGTGAAAGACGTCCTAGTAATCTTGCCCAGACAACTCAACATCAACAAACTTTCTAAAAAATCACTTCAATAGAACCTTTATTGAGCTCACCATAAAGAATGAACATAATGGTTATCCTCCGTTACAATACTAACTGGACTTCGAAGTCAACATGAACCCCACAGAGATAACTTGTTACACACACTATGGTGTGAGGACAAAAAGAGGAGCCATCATAGGGTTCTTTTTGGAGAGCATTTACGATATTTAGATCTGCTTTCCTCGGAAGAGGAAAGCAGATCTAAAAACAGCTTTTGTGTGCCTCACATACACAATTATGTGATATGTTTTGTCGATCTAATAAGAGAGAACCTGACAGACCCATTGTGAAAGGCACACTGTGATAGATACTGTAAAATACACAATGATCGGCAGTGATAGTGTAACAGACACGATAAAATATAATAGACGCTATGATAGACGATATACCAGGCACTAGAACAGACCCAATAATTGACACTAGACACTACATATAAAGACAGACTTTGTGATACTCTGTGAATAGACTCTGTTTGGGAGAGAAAGGGGGAAGAGAGAAAGAGAGAGAGAGAGACAGACAGACAGACAGACAATGTACTCACCTAACTGTGGTTGCAGGGGTCGATTAATAGCTCCTGGCCCCACCATTTCGCTGGTCGCTACTAGGTCCTCCCTTTCCCTGCTCCTTGAGCTTTATCATACCTCCTCTGTGTGTGTGTGTGTGTTTGTTCCAACTGTGAAACAATCACTTATTCTTCACATACAATGATAGCTACTAAAATCGATACTATAACACACTGTGATAGACTCACCGTGATAAACAATGACAGACACTATGACAGACAAAGACTGGCTGAATATCTGCATCCAAGGCTAATTTATCATCTGCCTTTGTAAGAGGGCAACACTCAACCATTGTCCACACAACAATAGCCTAAGAGATCCATCAGGTTAATAGGTCCCATGTCTTTCTCTGCTCCCACACAACCTGTATATAGGCAGCAGAATACCTGAAGTTTCTGAAAGTTATGTAGGAGTATGTATGTGCAATATATATTATATGAATAACGTATTTTCCGGCAGTTGTGACGTAACGTTAGTAAACAACTGATAAAGTGTAATACAAAGCCTAATCTAGACTTTGACCTTGAGTATATAAGGCGCAAGGTGATTTTCCAAGACTTTTTTTTTTGTGGGAAAAAAAGCTCGCCTTATATGGCGAAAAATATTGTATATACGTTGTGTATTTGTGTACTGAAAATTTCACGATGACGTGAAAATAAATGATGAAAAACTATTTAACAAAAACATGGCATCTTCCACTGGAATGACATAGCAACAAGTTTTTCTTCACCACGACCTCTACTGACCTGACCAAGAAAGTCTAACATCTGACCTGGATTTATTTGACACCAGAAAGTTGGAAATTCATTGTTCTCGAATCTTACAACTTTATTATCCAGCCTTTTGGCTGAGTGATTATTGACGTGGTGGAGAATGATCACATTGAGATGGATATTTTTGTTAGAAAGTAATGCAATGCGTGTGCTTTTATTTAACAGAATTGAAAACAAGTTTATAATTGTCAAAATCTATATTGTGGTCGTATTCACGTATATGACACAACACAAAGCTGCTTGCGTTCCTTGTTCCATTATGCTGTGTGTTCAAACAGACGTGTGTTCAAGTCTCCACCACGTAGTTTTTCATGGCATTCCTTATATATATAATGTATGTCGTTCCGAATAGGTAAAACTGGTCAGTTAGCAAGAACCCATTTAAAATTAAGTCCTTTCTAAAATTTTCTCTTATACATTTAAGAATATATTTTTTTTCATTTATGTTAATATAAAAAAAATAATGATTTTGTACCAAAAGAACCTTAGGAAGCTTCCCTAACCTTATTATAACAAGCGCAATTTAATTTAGCCTAATCCAACTAAATATATTTTAGATAAGTTTACAATAATTTAAAAATAAACAAACACAATGAAATAAAAAAAATCGTTAGGTTCAGAAGGACTTTTGGGAAATTATTGCACAAATTTTCGCTTGCATTGTTCAGTGTGTTTTAACAGTGGTTATCATGCATATTGCATATCCGTTTAGGTAATATTTATCGAGAAACAGGAGAGTTTCCTAACGCGGGTGTTTGTCATGATATCTCGCCGCAGGAGCTTTCGGTCATCTGACCGAGGCCTTCCGCAGGCTTACCGGTCCACCCCTTTAAAAATTTTGGTTAAGATTATAATCATTTCGCTCCGTTTCCCACCAAATTATGTGACTTAGAAATGAAAACCATCGAAACACATACTTTCCATTTCCGAAACTCAGGTGAATCCCTTCAAGGTGAGCCAGGTGATGACTACTAAAGTATTGCTGGACACCTGTTACTAGACATTAGTAATGCAGGTGGGAAAGACATCTGCACTTACTCATTGATAGTAGGTTGGGGATGGTGAAGGCCAGTTGGTCGTCGTTTGAGACTGATGTCTGTATCTTAGAAAAAATATCTACGGAGAGAGTGCGTCTGTAAGTGTTTTTTCTTTGCTGGGTAACCCTGTGAAGTAATCTTGTCCGCTACTATTTACTATACAAACATGGGATAGTAGGAACTGCAACAAGCTGTTCCTAAATCTGGAAACAGGCAAGTACTTGAGGGACGACTGAGAGGTATATTTCGTCACACACACTAGGTATCTCACTGTGATTTGATTAAATATACGTCCCTAGTAAATATCTGTGAAAAGACAAAATTTAACTCTCTAAAAGAGGCTCAATTATTTTATTTATAACTCAACTAATGCATTAGGGGGAATAATCAGGTTTTATCTAAGGAAGGGATGAGGCTTGAACCCATTCAAAAGTTATACTAGTGGAGCCACTGATATGACTGCATTAACCGCTCAGGTATGATTCCCAGTAGTGTCTGTTACCCGGGGAGCCACCCCGGGTTACCCGACCCGGGACATATACCAGTGAATCCTAGTGTCTGTGCATGTGAATTCACAAAATGTTCACCATATTGTCTTTAATGAGTACTAGTGATATTGTGTTTATTTATGGTGAGTCGGAACAAAGGCTTTTAAATGAAGAATTTTGAGGTTTCTGACAACTGCTGTGCTGTGGGTTATTCAACAGAAGGGCAACAGGAATTCGTCCTTTTATTCCATTGTCAACAGCGGCACTTAGAGAGTTGCAAGACCAGCTGCTGGTTATTGTTTTCCTTGCTTACTGTTAATACTGAATTTGCTTCCGTATATGATACGCTCCTCAATCATTCTCAACTTTGTTCCTTCCATGAGCATGGCATTTCAGAACGAATTTCAGTCTCAACTTCAACTGCAAAGAGTGGTGCCCATACGTGTGAACACAGCTTCCAAAGAGCAGCCATGCATGTGCAGCCAGCTATTCAAATGGCACCATGATCGTGGATCCTCCGCCATGGATGTGTGGCACTGTCACTCAGCTTCAGAAAACAGTTTAACTTATATGTACAATTTATATATCAGTTATATGAAATTTGTGATGTTCTATATTTATTAATATTGCATTGTATCCATCATACACTTGTTTATTTATAAAAAAATATCGGTATAATTAAATTATTTATTTTAATATAAATACAGATTATATACAAAATTGGGTTGTCTGAATGTGCGTGGATGTAGTGCGGATGATAAGAAAGAGATGATTGCCGATGTTATGAATGAAAAGAAGTTGGATGTCCTGGCCCTAAGCGAAACAAAGCTGAAGGGGGTAGGCGAGTTTCAGTGGGGAGAAATAAATGGGATTAAGTCAGGAGTATCTGAGAGAGTTAGAGCTAAGGAAGGGGTAGCAATAATGTTGAAGGATCAGTTATGGAAGGAAAAGAGGGAATATAAATGTGTAAATTCAAGGATTATGTGGATTAAAATAAGGGTCGGATGCGAAAAGTGGGTCATAATAAGCGTGTATGCACCTGGAGAAGAGAGGAGTGTAGAGGGAGAGAGAGATTTTGGGAGATGTTAAGCGAATGTATAGGAACTTTTGAACCAAATGAGAGAGTAATTGTGGTAGGGGACCTAAATGCTAAAGTGGGAGAAACATGCAGAGAGGGTGTAGTAGGTAAGTTTGGGGTGCCAGGTGTAAATGATAATGGGAGCCCTTTGATTGAACTTTGTATAGAAAGGGGTTTAGTTATAGGTAATACATATTTTAAGAAAAAAAGGATAAATAAGTATACAAGATATGATGTAGGGCGTAATGACAGTAGTTTGTTGGACTATGTATTGATAGATAAAAGACTGTTGAGTAGACTTCAGGATGTACATGTTTATAGAGGGGCTACAGATATATCAGATCACTTTTTAGTTATAGCTACAGTGGGAGTAAAAGGTAGATGGGATACAAGGAAAATAGAATCAGTAAGTAAAAGAGAGGTGAAGGTTTATAAACTAAAAGAGGAGGCAGTTAGGGTAAGATATAAACAACTATTGGAGGATAGATGGGCTAGTGAGAGTGTAGGCAATGGGGTCGAAAATGTATGGGGTAGATTTAAAAATGTAGTGTTAGAGTGTTCAGCAGAAGTTTGTGGTTACAGGCGAGTGGGTGCGGGAGGAAAGAGGAGCGATTGGTGGAATGATGATGTAAAGAGAGTAGTAAGGAGAAAAAGTTAGCATATGAGAGGTTTTTACAAAGTAGAAGTGATGCAAGGAGGGAAGAGTATATGGAGAGAAAAAGAGAGGTTAAAAGAGTGGTGAAGCAATGTAAAAGAGAGCAGATGAGAGAGTGGGTGAGATGTTATCAGCAAATTTTGTTGAAAATAAGAAAAAGTTTTGGAATGAGATTAATAAGTTGAGGAAGCCTAGAGAACAAATGGATTTGACAGTTAAAAATAGGAGAGGAGAGTTATTAAATGGAGAGTTAGAGGTATCGGGAAGATGGAGAGAATATTTTGAGGATTTGTTAAATGTTGATGAAGACAGGGAAGCTGTGATTTCGTGTGTAGGGCAAGGAGGAATAACATCTTGTAGGAGTGTGGAAGAGCCAGTTGTGGGTGTAGGGAAGTTCGTGAGGCAGTGGGTAGAATGAAAGGGGTAAGGCAGCTGGGATTGATGGGATAAAGATAGAAATGTTAAAAGCAGGTGGGGATATAATTTTGGAGTGGTTGGTGCTATTATTTAATAAATGTATGGAAGAGGGTAAGGTACCTAGGGATTGGCAGAGAGCGTGTATTGTTCCTTTGTATAAAGGCAAAGGGGACAAAAGAGAGTGCAAAAATTATAGGGGAATAAGTCTGTTGAGTGTACCTGGTAAAGTGTATGGTAGAGTTATTATTGAAAGAATTAAGAGTAAAACAGAAAGCAGGATAGCAGATGAACAAGGGGCTTTAGGAAAGGTAGGGGTGTGTAGACCAAGTGTTTACAGTGAAACATATAGGTGAACAGTATTTGGATAAGGGTAAAGATGTTTTTGTGGCATTTATGGATTTGGAAAAGGCGTATGATAGGGTAGATAGGGGGCAATGTGGCAGATGTTGCAGGTGTATGGAATAGGAGGAAGGTTACTGAAAGCAGTGAAGAGTTTTTATGAGGATAGTGAGGCTCAGGTTAGAGTGTGTAGGAGGAAGGGACTATTTCCCAGTAAAAGTGGGCCTTAGACAAGGATGTGTGATGTCACCGTGGTTGTTCAATATATTTATAGATGGGGTTGTAAGAGAAGTGAATGCGAGGGTCTTGGCAAGAGGTGTTGGGCTAAAAGATAAAGAAGCAAATACAAAGTGGGAGTTGTCACAGTTGCTTTTTGCTGATGACACTGTGCTTTTGGGAGATTCTGAAGAGAAGCTGCAGAGGTTGGTGGATGAATTTGGTAGGGTGTGTAAAAGAAGAAAATTGAAAGTGAATATAGGAAAGAGTAAGGTGATGAGAATAACAAAAAGAATAGGTGACGAAAGATTGGATATCAGATTGGAGGGAGAGAGTATGGAGGTGGTGAATGTATTCAGATATTTGGGAGTGGACATGTCGGCGGATGGGTCTATGAAGGATGAGGTGAATCATAGAATTGATGAGGGAAAAGGGTGAGTGGAGCACTTCGGAGTCTGTGGAGACAAAGAACCTTGTCCATGGAAGTAAAGGGGAATGTATGAGAGTATAGTTATACCAACGCTCTTATATGGGTGTGAAGCATGGGTGATGAATGTTGCAACGAGGAGAAGGCTGGAGGCAGTGGAGATGTCATGTCTGAGGTCAATGTGTGGTGTGAATATAATGCAGAGAATTCGGAGTTTGGAAATTAGGAGGAGGTGCAGGATTACCAAAACGATTGTCCAGAGAGCTGAGGAGGGGTTGTTGAGGTGGTTTGGACATGTAGAGAGAATGGAACGAGACAGAGTGACTTCGAGAGTGTATAAATCTGTAGTGGAGGGAAGGCGGGGTAGGGGTCGGCCTAGGAAAGGTTGGAGGGAGGGGGTAAAGGAAGTTTTGTGTGCGAGGGGCTTGGATTTCCAGCAAGCATGTGTGAGCGTATTTGATAGGAGTGAATGGAGGCATATGGTTTTTAATACTTGACGTGCTGTTGGAGTGTGAGCAAAGTAACATTTATGAAGGGATTCAGGGGAAAACCCGGGAGGCCGGACTTGAGTTCTGGAGATGGGAAGTACAGTGCCGGCACTCTGAAGGAGGGGTGTTAATGTTGCAGTTTTATAACTGTAGTGTAAAGCACCCTTCTGGCAAGACAGTGATGGAGTGAATGATGATGAAAGTTTTTCTTTTTCGGGCCACCCTGCCTTGGTGGGAATCGGCCGATGTGTTAATAAAAAAAAAAAAAAAATTATATACAGTAATAAAAGTTGAGATATCCAAAATGATACAAAAAAATAAATAAATGAAAATGTCACCTTAATGGTGACGTATATGTTTTAGGTCAGTAAATACCATACCATACCATTCACACACTCACCTCGGAAGTATTTTAAGCTTTTTTTATTTTTGCAGGACCCCAGTCTCCCCCCCCTGCATGTGGAGAAAGTATTTCCACCACAGCAGATATGTATGTCACCAGACTCTGGTCTCGGAAGCTTCTCTGCCGTTTTGAAGAGTGTAAACAAAACACAAAGGACATTATTCGCATGACATACGGCAAAAATTGAAACTTTTTTGAATCTATTTCACAAATTCCTGTCTTGATAGATGCCTCATGTGACCGGTGACCAAAGTACCGGCCACCCGATGGCTATTGAATGACCACGGAGTGCTTGATCGGACACAGGTGACCGAGTCACTTGATTGCAAGCTGTGTGTGTCTAGGGTGACGGGAGCAGTATATGTAACCCCAAATTTAGGATGTGTATGGGCCAGCATCACGATTATTTCATCGGATCCCACATACTGGGCCAGGCAAGGGCAATGTAACGTTGTATTTTAAATGAAGCGCTGAACCCCTGAGGGTTATTCAGCGAAGGGATTGGTGGAGGCTCTATCCTCCGTCCATGTGATGCACTTAGCACAAGCAGTGGTGGAGGCTCTATCCTCCGTCCATGTGATGCACTTAGCACAGCAGTGGTGGAGGCTCTATCCTCCCGTGTGAGTCACTGGTTGTGTTTACACTCACGGTAATGGACGATGCGTCAGCGCTTTCTCCCTGGTACCTGCTAACTCACAGCTGGCCTCAGGTCGGCAGGTTTAATCAACTAACTCACGGGAGACTTCAGGTCAGCAGGCTTGAACCAGCTAACTCCTGCAATTGATGTATGCAAACTCTGGCTCTTGGCATTCAACGTCTGGGACTCTCACAGCGACTAAATTCCTGCTGAGCCACTTGTTCAACAGATGCCTAGTGAGACCTCCATGTTGGTCTCCCTCGTGCACAAAAACGACTGATATATTCTATTCCATACGAAGCGTTAAATGTTTATTGGTCATTCAGTGCAAGGACTTGAATTGTTTTTTTTTATCCTTTTCACTCCACTTTGTCCTTTCCAGACATTATATTTAGTTATCATGTCCCCTCTTTCCTTCCATCATTCAACATGAGCATCTTTAGTGATTTAAACCTCAATTCTGGCAACTATTTTGGAGCACTTTTTTGAACATTTTCTAATTTATCTACATTTTTTCTTAGGTGTGGGCACCACACTTGAAATTTTGGCCTGATTTATGTTATAAGCAACGTTCTTAATATTTCACCATTCATATATTTGAAAGGTATTTTATAGTTTGGAAGTATTACAAATGATTTTCTCCTAATTTCATTTCTTTGATCTTCCGGTGACAATTTTGTTAATAATAATAACTGCTAGATTCATTTCTCTATTTGATAATTTCAGTGTTTTATCACAGTCTACATTCATATAGAATGATTTCACTTTCTCCCATTTCCATTACAGGACATTTATCTATATTAAATTTCATCATCCATCTGTCAGTCTAAGTGCTCGATGATTCCATTATCTCTTGCAAAGATTTACAGTGATTTTTATTATTTATTTTTCATAAGATTTTTGCTTATCTGAAAACGTATTCATAAATTTTTCATTCCTTCTGGTAAATCATTTATACAAATTAGAAATATTACTGGGGCAAGTATAGACCCTTGGGGCACCCCGCTTGTGACATTGTCCCATACAGACATGTTTTCTTTTATATTTGTTAGAATTTTCTTCTCAAATATAAAGTCGCTCATCCATTGTAATAGTTTACCTTTAATTCCTTCTTTATTTTGTATTTTCCAAAATAGTCTTTCATGGGTAACTAATAAAAACTTTTCCTAAATCAAGATTAATACAGTCTACCAAACTATTTATTTCTTGAACATTTTCCGTAACTCTGACATTGCATCTTAATACATTAAATATAAATGAATGTGCTGACCGAAAAGCAAAATTTTTTTTCTAGTGACTATGTTATTATTTTCGAAGTGTTGAATCCATTTTACTCTATTTTTTTTCTAACAATTTCACAACACTTGTCAACAAAATCGACCTATGGTTTTAAAGGGTTTTCCTTGTCACCTTTTTCATATAGCCACAATATGTTCCATCTTCCATATATTTGCTAATTTACATTTCCCTAATGAAATCCCAACAATTCCCAAAAGTGGATAGCAAAACTCATCTGAACATTCTTTTATTGCCCAAGGTGCTACCCCATCTGGTTTTATTGCTTTCATCTAATCAGCCTCTAGTAACAATTTATTTACTTACTCTTTGGTTATTGCAGCATCCTCTAGTTCAGCTATGTCAGGGATTAAAATCTCATGCACGAACAATATGTTTAATTCTTCACACATTTTGTCCTCAGTGATTTTAACATCGTCTTTAACATTCACATGACTTATATTTTTTTACAAAAATAAAAGATTTGATTCTACCTTGCTCGTGTATATTTCCTTTTAAAATATTTCTCTCTCTCTCTCTCTCTCTCTTTCTCTCGCTCGCTCGCTTTAGATTTGAAAATTCATTTCTAGCTTTCTTGAATCTTTGATAAGTTTCTTAAATGGTTCGCTTCCTATATTGATTCCAAGCCCTTTCTTTTTATTTCATACCTCTCCAGCACAACCTGTTAAACCATTTTATTCTATTTTACATTCCTGTTTGGAATAAAGTGTTTAATTCCATTTTCATATTCACTATAGGACTCTTTTTACAAATTAGTAAAAGCTATTTCACTTTTTTTAAAGTCTCATTTACCATATTTAATTTCTCTAATAGTCCTTTATGCCTTACCTGATTAAGTTCAATTATAGTCATTCTATCTAACCATCCACTGATTTCTCTGTCTGCAAGTGAATAAGCATAGCTGTGCTTAGTGTACCTTCTGCCATATTGTCAACAAAAGCCCCACGGTACTGTTGTGTTCCTCTATTTCTCATGCATTATTCTTACCCCGGAAAATGTTCCATATTTATAATTTGCTCCTATTTTTTTGGGGGACACAACTCGCATAAAACACTGTACTACTCCCTACTCAAGAAAACAGTCATCATCCTCTTTTTTATGAGGTGGCTGACGTCTGTGCTCCTCGGCGTTTCGTGTGTGTGTGTGTGTGTGTGTGTGTGTGTAGAGAGCTAAAAATAACTGTTTAATAGTGAGTAGTGTTTGCCATTGAAGAGGCGGGGCCAGGAGCTATGAATCGACCCCTGCGATCACAACTGAGTACGCGCGCACGCGCACACACACACATACACACACACACTACAAGAGAGGGGACTACAGAGGCATGAAGAATTTCCTGCACGAGGTTCAGTGGGACAGAACACTGGCAGGGAAGTCAGTAAATGAGATGATGGAATATGTGACAACAATATGCAAGGAAGCTGAGGAGAGGTTTGTACCCAAGGGTAAGAGAAATAACGAGAAAGCCAGGATGAGCCCTTGGTTCACTCAAAGGTGTAGAGGCTAAAACCATGTGTGCTAGAGAATGGAAGAAGCATAGAAGGCAAAGGACCCAGGAGAATGAGGAGAACAGTCGTAGAGTCAGAAATGAATAAGCACAGGTAAGAAGAGAGGCCCAACGACAATTCGAAAATGACATAGCAGCGAAAGCCAAATCTGACCCGAAACTGTTGTACAGCCACATCAGGAGGAAAACAACAGTCAAGGGCCAGGTAATCAGGCAGAGGAAGGAAGGAGAGGAGATAAGAAACGAGCGAGAAGTTTGTGAGGAGCTCAACATAAGATTCAAAGAAGTGTTCACAGAGGAGACAGAAGGGTCTCCGGAAAGGCGGAGAGGTGGGGTACACCATCAAGTGTTGGACACAATACATACAACCGAGGAAGAAGTGAAGAGGCTGCTAAGCGAGCTGGATACATCAAATGCGATTGGACAGGATAACATCTCTTCCTCTCTTCCTGAGAGAGGAAGCAGATGCGCTGTGTGTGTCACTAACAACAATCTTCAACACATCTATCGAAACAGGGCGACTACCTGAGGCATGGAAGACAGCAAATGTAGTCCCAATTTTTAAAAAAAAGGAGACAGACACGAAACACTAAACTACAGACCAGTGTCACTGACATGTATAGTATGCAAAGTCATGGAGAAGATTATCAGGAGAAGGAATGAGCTTATCAACAACAACCACACGGTTTCAGGGAGGGGAATACTGTGTCACAAACCTACTGGAGTTCTATGACAGGGTGACAGCAGTAAGACAAGAGAGAGAGGGGTGGGTAGATTGCATTTTCTTGGACTTCTCACACAGTTCCACACAAGAGATTAGTGCATATGCTGGAGGACCAGGCAGGAATAACAGGGAAGGCAAGCAATGGATCAGAGAATACCTGTCAGGAAGACATCAGCGAGTCATGGTACGTGACGAGGTGTCAGAGTGGGCGCCTGTGACGAGCGGGGTTGCACAGGGGTCAGTCCGATGTCCGGTGCTGTTTCTGGTATACGTGAACAACATGACGGAAGGAATAGACTCAGAAGTGTCCCTGTTTGCAGATGTGAATTCAATCGGACGAGGACCAGGCGGAACTACAAAGGAATCTGGACAGGCTGCAGGCCTGGTCCAGAAACTGGCTCCTGGAGTTCAACCCCACCAAGTGCAAAGTCATGAAGATTGCGGAAGGGCAAAGAAGACCGCAGACGGAATACAGTCTAGGGGGCCAGAGACTACAATTCTCACTCAAGGAAAAGGATCTTGGGGTGAGCATAACACCGGGCACATCTCCTGAGGCGCACATCAACCAAATAACTGCTGCAGCATACGGGAGCCTAGCAAACCTAAAAACAGCATTCCGACATCTTAATAAGAAATCGTTCAGGACCCTGTAAACTGTGTACGTTAAGCCAATATTGGAGTATGCAGCACCAGTTGGAACCCACACCTAGCCAAGCACGTACGGAAACTAGAGAGAGTGCAATGGTTTGCAACAAGACTAGTCTCGGAGCTAAGGGGCATGTCCTACGAGGAGAGGTTAAGAGAAATCGACCTGACGACACTGGAGGACAGGAGAAATAGGGGGTATATGATAACGACATATAAAATTCTGAGAGGAATCGACAAGGTGGAGAGACAGGATTTTTCAGAGATGGGACACAGCAACAAGGGGTCACAGTTGGAAGTTGAAGATTCAGATGAACCACAGGGATTTTTGGAAGTATTTCTTCAGTCACAGAGTTGTCAGGAAGTGGAATAGTCTGGGAAGTGATGTAGTGGAGGCAGGATCCATACATAGCTTTAAGAAGAGGTATGATAAAGCTCATGGAGCAAGAAGAGTGACCTAATAGTGACGAGTAAAGAGGCGGGGCCAGGAGCTGTGACTCGACTCCTGCAACTACAACTAGGTGAGTAAACACACACTCAAGTCATAACTCTCCTTCATGTGTTCTCGCTACAACAATGGTTCATATAATTCACGCCAACGTCCACAACATTTTCCCCAGAAAGTATTGCATCTCTCTGAGCAGGTAAACACCAGCCAGCACTGTATGTATACACCAGCCAGCACTGTATGTATACACCAGCCAGCACTGTATGTATACACCAGTCAGCACTATGTATACACCAGCCAGCACTATGTATACACCAGCCAGCACTGTATGTATACACCAGCCAGCACTGTATGTATACACCAGCCAGCACTGTATGTATACACCAGCCAGCACTGTATGTATACACCAGCCAGCACTGTATGTATACACCAGCCAGCACTGTATGTATACACCAGCCAGCACTGTATGTATACACCAGCCAGCACTGTATGTATACACCAGCCAGCACTGTATGTATACACCAATAAGCAATATATGTATACACCAGCCAGCACTGTATGTATACACCAGCCAGCACTGTATGTATGCACCAGCCAGCCCTGTATGTATACACCAGCCAGCAATATATGTATACACCAGCCAGAAATATATGTATACACCAGCCAACAATATATGTATACACCAGCCAGCACTGTATGTATACACCAGCCAGCACTGTATGTATGCACCAGCCAGCAATATATGTATTCACCAGCAAGCAATATATGTATACACCAGCCAGCAATATATGTATACACCAGCCAGCAATATATGTATACACCAGCCAGCACTATGTATACACAAGCCAGCACTATGTATACACAAGCCAACAATACATGTGTTCACCAGCCAGCAATACATGTGTACACCAGCCAGCACTGTGTTCACCAGCTAGCAATACGTGTATACACCAGCCATCAATACATGTGTAGACCAGCCAGCGGTGTGTGCACACCAGTAAACACTGTATGGATACAACACCCAAGACTAAGTGTGCACAAAGAAACACTCAACCTTACCTCTATCTTCTATCAGTTTAAAGTCTTCATAAACTTTGTAGAGCCTTCTTGTAGAAAAATACACTTATGTATACTTCAGGACATTTATTATTGGAAACGTTTCGCCATGAGTGGCTTCTTCAGCCCTGAAGAAACCATTTGTGGCGAAATGTTTCCTTCAATACATATCCTGTACTGTACGTATGTTTTCCCGCATCTTGTCGGTATAACCATATCATTTCAATCACCATCTTCTTCCATTTAATTGGCCAATACTCTCACCCTTGCATCGCAGAAATATCCCCCATGTTCGCCAAGTTAGTTATCCCTGTTGTCAATGAATGTAATTCCAAGTTCATTGGAATACTTGTTTAGCCAGGAATTTACCCCAATTGCCCTTGATGTCCATTCAATACCCGCTCCTCATCTAGGCAAAATTCTAAATATGATCGGGACTCTTTCCTTTGGCCAAATTAGATCAATAGCTGCCTTGTAATTGGCCAACAACTCTTCAGGCTTGCATTACCTAACTTCATTACCTCAAGCAATGTTCAGATAATAGGGTTGTTCTCATTATCGATCCCTGAAACCTTTCCTAAACCCACATGAATCTACAGTGTTGTTTTACGTTTAAGTTGTTGGTACTGTCAACTAATAACGAATTAAAAATAAAGCCAAGAGAAGTTACTGAACAAACTTGTCTTGGGTTTATAACCTATAAGACGATTTGGGAAAAAAAGTGAAAAACAAAACAGGAAAGCCTAAGGTCTTTCATGTGTTTACTCACATATTTTGCATACATTATCCTCTGCAAATATGTGTAAGGACATGAGAAAGCTCAGATTTTCCTGTTAAATTATTATTAATTTTTTTTTTTTCACTTCAGTATTTTTCATATTGGCATTGATACTTTTTATTGTGATTTCTCCCATTATATGGCTTAGAGGGGTGTGAGACTACATTGTCATGAAAGCTGTGGGTGTAGATGTGGGTGTAGATGTGGGTGTAGATGTGGGTGTAGCGTCACAGTTGGAAGCCGATGATACAACCATGTCACCGAAATGGTTGTAAAATCATCCTATTAGAACTAGTAATTGAAAGGTTAATGTATTAGGCGTGATACCCGCATGAACCATAGTTTAAGTCCTCATCCATTCTTCTGTCTACTCTAAAATGTAAGTTGAAGAAAGCAACCAAGATGCAATTACTGAAACGATAAAGTCATTAATGTCAAATTATAATAAGACTGGCAACAGACCAACAGATCGAGCTCAAAAGAAAAAGAAAAATCATGTCTCGCTAACCTAGTTTAACAAAAACAAAGACGCGTGCGCATTTGTGGCCTCTAAGGCCTTCATTACAGCGTCTCAAAGAAGACTAATTTACAAGCTGGAAAAGCCGACGTGGATATCAGTGAGGGTAATGAAGAACTTGATAAGCAGGAGACAAAGACTTAGTGAGTGAGAGAGGACAGCGCCTTGGAAGGAGTGACAAGTTAACTTTTTTCTCTCTCCCTCTCTTTTTTTTTTTTTAACTTGTGCAAAGCTCTAAACCACTGTGGGTGACTGTCATTCAGGACACTGAGTGGTGGAGTTTCCCCAACAATCAATTCTTATTCTACTATTGCTCCTGAAACATGTCAACAACTTTCACGTCAACTTTCACTTCATGAATAATCGAAGTGATTTGGCGCCAACAATTTCTGATAACAGACAATGCCGGAGTCCCACATCTCTTGTTATAAAAACAGTGCTTTCCTACAGTCTTGATAAACCTCACATTACAGTGTCATTACACTGTTTCGTGTAACTGCATACCACTGCCCTTCATAACGATCATCATGCATGTGCATCTGGAACAATTTTTTAATATCATGAATGTTTATATCAGGTTCCCTTCGAAGTCTCAGTCATTTGGTTTGTTCCATACATAATAATAGCATCACTCTTGCTGTTCTTTTCTGTGCCCTCTCAAGCTTGTCTATGTATTTACATAATTAGGGGACCAGAAGAGGGCAGCATAGTCAAAATGGGGTCTGACGAGAGCAATATACAATGTAATTTTTTTTTCATAAGTTTTGTGGTAAATATTTCTTGCAAAGAAGCCAAGCATCCTGTTCGCCTTGCTGCTAGCAGCAAAACATTGCTTAGTATATTTCAGATTATTCCTTATGTATACTCCAAGGTTTTCAGTCTTTCTTTTGTCTCTGTGAGAGGTCTTATACTGGTATTTTAAATTATTGTATCCTACACTTATCCATCCCCAACTCTTTTGCCTCGTGGTCATGGAAAAGATTCCAATTAGCGTTACGACTATTGAAGTCTCCATCAATAATTACATTATTACCATTAATTATGGCTATAACTTCATCACACAAGATTTCAGGAGGTTCGTGGCTCTGTGCAGAAACTGTAAATTATGGATAGCATTATCTTAGTATAATTTCGTCTAATTTCAACCAAAGACGTCATGTGTATCCACATTTCGTTTTTATTGATCGACTCAAGCTTCTAGCTTAGGTAGAGGGCGACTGGCTACTCCCCATCATGGTACTGCTACTCTTTTAGGTCTGTTATTAGTAATTCAAATACATAAGATTAGGAGTCCAAGAAAAAATGAAACAATACTTTCATTATAATTAAAATAAATATACAAAAATCCAGTGGCAGCTACACCCCATATGGTGACGTAGCAAAGGTTTCAACATCAGTACTTTAAATGTGAGAACATTTGGCAGGATTATTATTAATGTTAATTCCCAGGTAAGACAATCAACTGTTTGAATTAGAGGACAGGAAAAAAAATAGTATATGTAGGGGTTTAAGAATAATTAAGTCAAAGTATTATGGCAGTAATATAGAAAGGTAAAATGGCCTTGTTCCTAGTATGTGTATTTAATAAATGGAGGATGACTTACAGAGACATACTACGTTGATATCCAATGAAAATAAACATTATCTGCGTACTTGAATAAAATTGTTAGCAATATATATGTCTTACCAATAGGTAAAACTGGTCAATTAGCAAGAACTCGATTAAAATTAAGTCATTTCTAAAAAAAAATTCTTATATATTTAAAGATATATATTTTATTAATTTATGTTAATTTAAAAAATAATGAATTTGTACCAAAAGAACCTTAAGAAACTTACCTAACTTTATAACAAGCGCAATTTAATTGAGCCTAATCCATCTAAATATATTTTATACAAATTTACAATAATTTAATAATAAACAATTAAATTTATTTTTTCGTTAGGTTCTGAATAATTTTTGTGAAATTATTGCCTACACAAATTTTCGCTTGTCTTATATGGCAAGATGAACGTTGCTATTTAAGCCAAACTCGCAAGTTCTGCCTATTCGGCACGACATATTATATATATATATATATATATATATATATATATATATATATATATATATATATATATATATATTATAATCAGTGACAAACATGTAACAATATGTACGAGACATGTATCTCTCACACCTCGTGTAATGTATATGCCATCTTTATATCAACAATGTATCTCTTAAATCTTTTGTACCATATTATGTAATAAAATTTACCTATTGGTAAAAACAAAAACAAAAAGATGGGGTGGTAGGGAAGTGGAATATTCAAATGGCATCAGTAAGAAATCCAAATATTCTTCCTTGAAGCTTTTTATCCACTTCTCCGAGGCTATGGGTCCCACAATTTGTACCAGAGGTGGACCCCAATATATATATATATATATATATATATATATATATATATATATATATATATATATATATATAATATATGGGGATATGAAATAATTAGCTTAGCGGTATATGGTTGTGAGCTTATGGGCAAGAGGGACCCCCTTCCCCCCTCGAAAAAAACCTGTCCTGGTCACAGACCGGGCCGCGGGGGCGTTGACCCCCGAAACCCACTCCAGGTATTCCCGACGGGAATACCAATCTAGCAAGAAGAATAAAAGAAGCAATCAAGGTTTACAGGTAAACTCATAGCTTACATGGTGGACCCCCACCCCACACACACACCGACGCCACACACCGACGCCACACACACACACCGACGCCACATACACACCGATGCCACACACACACCGACGCCAAGAAGCAGCAAAGAGAAACACCAAGTAACTGAACTGCTGACTTGGTGCGAAGAGACACACAGCACCAGACACCAGCTACCAGAGAGGCCGAGCAACTGATGCCACAGGTGTCAACTTGACTGGTGAAAGCCTTGAAAGTTACTGACTGCAGACAGAGTTTCACAGAGGAGCTACCTCGAGCAGTATCATAGAACGTCTGTGACATTTATGAAACGTGACTGTAAACACTATGAAGATCATGCATATCAATGATTAACAAAGTGACATTGTAATGGTGTATTATTAATAGATTTTTATTTTTATTCGATTATATTGTTCTGTTATCACTATTTTGTCTTGTACACAAGGTGTTAAATATAATATCAAAATATTATTGCCGTCCTCTGCAGGAATTCCAGTAGTAATGTTTGTAACATTAGTGTTATGTTAGGTGTGTGGTGTGTACATAACCAACAAACACCTCTGTCAACACACTCACCAACAAGAGTCAGGTGTATGCATGGCTCCCACGGTCTCCAGTGTTGTCCTAGGGCGATGGCGTGGCCTTCTCACCTGTGTAAATACTGCGCATCTTTTTATCTCCATGTTTGGGATATTTTTTTCCATGTAAATTTGTGTTAGACTGAAAGACGTTTCTGTCCCCAAAGATTTTAGAAGCTGCTCTTGCACCTTAGGACTCTCTCCTTGATAATGAAGTTAGTTGATGGTATCTGGTGACTCACGAAATTGTAATGACACAATTGCAAACCATACCACTGGCGGGGATAGAACCCGCGATCATAGTCATAAAACTCCAGACAGACGAGCTTGCTGGCTAGGGAGTCTGTCTGAAGTTTTATGACTCTCTGATCGCGGGTTCTATCCCCGCCCGTGGTATGGTTTATAATATCTGATGGTTCTGGTCAGGTGTGGCGCTACTCTGTCATCTTGATGCTTTGTCTTCCCATCTCAACGCTGATGGCGAGACAGAATGTGTACTGATGTTCTCGAGATTCTTCTCTCGCAAGCTATTTAAAATTACTTAAGTGTTTATGAAGTACTGGAGGGTATTGTCACTAAGTTTTACTGCCTTGGATGGTAATTGGGACTTTGCTATTGTTCATTATTTGTCTACAGGTCTTGTTCCACATTTACTATGATTGGTCACTATGTTGGGAACGAGTTCATAACTTTATATATATATATTTTAATAGGCTATGTAGGTTGTTCTGAATATTTACATAACTTATATGCCAACACACGTTGTGTCCTCTACTTAGTAGATAGTGCATTGTTAATTATTAAACTATTTAAGTTAAGTTGGGTGTTAAAACAGTGCCGTGAATATACAAGTGTTATTTCTCTTATTACGATCTGCTTACAGGCCTGTCACTGTGTGTTATCCAATACAGTGGCACTGGTTTATATGAGTTCCCTAATAGCGTTATAGTAACAGCCGCCAATAAAGATCTTGAAAAACTATTATATCATAAAGCATCATAATGTGTTGGCCAATCAGAGGGTTGAAACGACGCAAGTCTGTGTGGGGTACGTGCAGTCGCAAGTCTCTGTGGGGTACGTGCAGTCGCAAAGCGAATATAAACAATGCGAGTCCGTGCCTCAAGACAAGTTACTTCTTTCTTGTCAAAAATATTGACAATTTAGTAAAATATAAATGTAAGATTTAAAAGAAATTCTTAGCATACAACAGGTATTCATTTATTTCTTTATCTAAACCCAACAGGGGATAAATAAATACACAAATTTATATACTGCAACAATAATAATCTGTTTTAGACTTAATGGTACATGTACACAAACACTAATTGTTGCATCGCTCTTATTGAATGACCGCTCGTTAAGAAACAGATTTCGGTCACGAATAGCCGATTAGGATGTGAGTTGTGTAGTAGTTTTCGATCTTATCTCCGTCTGATCTATAAATTCTGGGTTTCTTCATATTATACTGAAAACAGTTCGTCTACTTACTGCAGCACAAAGCTACGCTCACAGCACAACAAAACTCGACCAATCTCGCAAGCAATAACTCAGACACACCAGAAAAAAAGAAGTGGAAAAAAGAGACTGCACATCACTTCCAGTATGCGTCATGATTCATCGAGTCAGCGACATTCACTCGTAAAATCGGTAACATTCATAACACGTGAAAAAAATAAGAATAACTCTTGAAAATATGCTCGGCAAACTAAAAACGTAGACCTAAACATGAGGGATAGCCAGAACTTCGAGAAACTGAGGAAATTAATGACAATCTACAATGACATAGTTACCAGTGAGACCTTCTGTACAGTCCAATGTGGTGCCTGGGGAGAGATCGTGACCTGACTTACCTATGTACACAAACCGTCCTCTTCTTCAGAGGCATTTCTGATCAAGATATCGTCTCTGAGCCTCTTCCCACCTTACTGTTCAGCTTTAACACAGCCTTTATGAATTTCGATTGGAATGTTTACTACCTCAAGGAAATTGATTGGCCCCGTGCGGTAGTAATTACCAGGTAAATAATTACCTGTCTCTCTCAGACTTCCTACCCCTCCACAATAAACACTCCCCACTCTCCCCACCCCTCACTCACGCAGTCCTTCAAAATTCAACCAAGTCTAGCAGCGACTATATTGTGTATGTGGAGGCCGTCGCAGTGGAAACTTCTGTATTTGCTGAAATAGTCCCTGAGTTCAGAACAAAAATTAATGCCTTCCATCGGTTTATTTAATTACTCTAGTGTATTATTTTGCTCCATTATCTTATAAAGAGTATAGATATTCATATGATAAAGGAGGGGAGAGTGGGAAGAGGGGGGAAAAGAGAGAGAAAGGGAGAGAGAGAGAGAGAGAGAGAGAGAGAGAGAGAGAGAGAGAGAGAGAGAGAGAGAGAGAGGTGTGTGTGTGAGTGTATTTACTGCTCAATGCTTCACGACAATGTAAATCTCTTGCAGCAAAGTTACCCTGGTGGGTTCACAGTAATATACAGCTTTCCTGTCTTCCCAATAACCAACTCATACTAGAGCACAGAAACTTACCATTAGTATGTAGACTTTGATTAATATTACTATTATATTCATGGAGAATCGTAAGACTTATTCAACACCTGGGGAATGGAAGGTAATCAAGTTTGATCTGAAGGGAAGAGTAACTCCAGCTTGTTGGATCAAGAGCCTTTCCCAAGTATGAATTCCTCATTATTTGACTTGGTACTAAAGATGTAAAAGATCTCAAGACATACTTTTAGTCAGTAGTACTTGAGGATTTTGCTTTTTTTTTTTTTAGCATGGATCGTTTCTCCAAAGATTATAAGCTTGTAATCATTTTTATGACTAAAATAAAATCAGATTTAACATAACTACATGAATTTATTTTAGTGATGATAATTAATAGAATTTATGTTGATTTTTTTCAAACTACCTGGTGATGGTTCCGAGAGCCACTGCTTCCTTACCCAGTGCCAGCTGCCAGATAGGGCATCCACAGACACTTTTTTTAAAATAGACATATCAATATTAGAAAATATAGTACAGAGCGAAATGCAAACTATCAGACATTATTTTATTATTTTATACTTTTCATGTATACAAGAAGGAAATTTACCTATAAAAAAATGTATATTACTCTTATTCTCTGTAGGAATAAAGATAGCAGAATATATGAAAACAGAGTTGTATGGGTAGGTAACTGCGTAGTTGTTTTGGTGTGTGAAGTGTAAGTGACATATGACGAGAATCATGTGTGGTCCCTCGAACAAGATGTGACCTGCAGTCTGGACTTTCCCATGATCTTCTAGATTGGCTGGAGCCAAAGAGGCGGCGGCGTGGCCTTCTCACCTGTGTCACGTCTGTGCATCATTACTTATTTCAGTAAGATACTCTTTAACCTGTACTCTGTATGTGTACTCATCTATTTGTGGTTGCAGGGGTCGAGTGTGTGTGTGTTTCTGATATGTCTGAGTCGCCAACTCTAGCATTCTTAGACGCTTCTAGAAGCTAACTTCGCGCACCAGGTTTTGTCTCACAAGAATCATATATGGAATGCACAGTGGCGTGCAGAGGGGAAGGGGCGAAGGGGCGGTGGACCCGGGCATCCAAATGGGGGGGCATCCAATTAGAGGGGGGGAAAAAGATAGTGATTTTGAAATTTCAGCGGTGATAAATCAAGTTTTGGAGGCTCACCGCACTACAGAGGCAGTGGTTTGCCCTTTATTCCTTTAACATGGTGTACATTTTCTAAGAGAAAATGGTGCCACACACACGCATGCGCATGACGTACGTGGAGCAAACAGTGTTTTGATGAAGTTCCCACAAACGGAGAAATTGTGGAGAGGAAATGGTTGCTATTCCCTCTATATCGGAAAGAATACTACTGTTTATTTTTTTTTTTTTTTATTTTTTTTTCAAATAAGCAGTTGTCGTCTGTGTCAAACTTTGGAAAGGAAGACAGTTTCTCCACTTGGAGAAAATTAAATCCACGAATACCTGACCATGAGAAAAGCCCTTCTCATAGAGCTCACATGAGGGAATACCTGAACCTCGTAGTTCGACTACGATAGATGCTGAACTTCAACAGCAAATGTCTGCTGAAAAGAAAAAATGGAAAGCTATAACTGAACGTATTGTCGAGGTTATATCCTCTCTGGCAAAACAGAATCTGGCCCATCATGGCCATCGAGGAGAAGGAATATTTAGGTTATCAGAGCCAGGGGAAACAAGTCGGTGAAAATTCAGGAAACTTTCTAGCAACAATCAGACTTTTGGCCAAATATGATGTAATCTTAGCAGAACACTTGCACAGAGGGAAAGAGAAACCAAAAAGTGTCACCTACTTGTCCAACAGAATTCAAAACGAAATAATCGATTTTCTAGGTGAAACTGTCAAGAAAATATATAATTTTCGAAGATCAGGTTTCTGAAATTCTGTGTTACCTTCATATTGGTGAAAACAGAAAAAATAGAAATAAAGGAGATATTTCTGGGATTTTTTCTAGTCAACAAGAAAGATGCAGTCAGCCTGGTAAATAAAATTCTGGAAAAAGTGGAAGACAAAATTTCCATGAATGACTCGTGGCCAAGCATATGATAACGCAGCAGTTATGGCTGGAGTGAGAGGAGGTGTTCAACAAAAAATTGTTGAAGTTAACCAAAAGGCTGTGTTTGTGTACTGCGAGAACCACAGCGTCAATTTGGCCTGTGTCTATGCAAGTGAGGTGCAACCTGTTGTTGCTACATTTTTTGGCATTCTGGAAAAACTTTTTCTTAGTTGGGAAGTGTTAAAATCATTTGTCACTCGGACTGTGAAAAGACAATGTGACACAAGATCGAGTCCCCGCCATGATGCTGAGCAAGTAATCTACGAACAGTGTGACAACGTTATTGCAAGCCTTCAACACCTGCTGGAAGGAGAATTTTCAAGGGAAGCCAAATCTGATGCAGGATCGCTACTATTCAACAGTTCCCGTTTATAGCTTCATTAAATTTTTGGTACCCAGTTTTATCATCAGTGGAGAAAGTCTCAAAACGTTTGCAGGATTCGAAAATGGGGTTCCATGAAGCTTCTTGTGATCTGAAAGGACTTATTCATATCTTGAATTTGAAGAATGACGAAATTATCCACAATGCAATACATTTGGCTAATGAATATTTTGAAAATTGGCGAATACCAATTGCACGAACAAGGAGAAGAAGAATAATGCCTGGGCAGTCAGCAAGAGATAGTGGACTGACGGCACAAAAATAAATGAATAATGGTAGAGATTGTGAACCGATTAAAAAAGGAAATTGAAGACCGTGTGCGTCTTCAAGGACCGCAGTGTCCGTCTTCAAGGACTCAGTGACCGATTTTCATTTCTTCTGAACTTGAATTCAGTAATAATTGAATATGAACAAGAAAGAGAGAAATTAAAAAAGTTATGTTCAGACTTTGCAAATTATTATGATAATGATGTGGCAGCCATTCAGTTATATGACGAAATTATTAATTTTGTGATGCTCTTCGAGCTGGAGGGAATAGAATACCCCCTGATGGTAAAGATGCTGTGGAGTGTTTACTGCAGTATGGGAGGGGTGTCTTTCCCACGCTGTGTGTTTACTGCAGTATGGGAGGGATGTCTTTCCCACACTGTTTGTTTCATACACATTGCTGCTTACAATCGCATTTTCAGTCGCAAGTTGTGAAAGATCATTTTCAAAACTGAAATTAATAAAAACATATCTGAGGTCTTCAATGTCACAGGAGCGACTGACCAACCTGGCTTTAATAAGCATTGAAAAAGAATTTCTCACAGCTGATATAAAAAGTGAAATAGTTCAAGTGTTTTCTGACACCAGGTATCATTTGGAGAAAGATCTTAATAAATTTGGTTGATTTATATTTAAATCGAAGTGTTTATTTCATGTTTCATCTGTGTTTACATATTCAAAATATCTCCCTTTCTCGGTATTAGGCCTTATACTTGAGTCTTTGGGGCGTACAATCAAGGAGTTGGCCCCGGGCATCACCAGACCTCTGCACTCCACTGGGAATGTATTTAGAAGTCTCCTGGATTGTTTCAGGGTGTCCTGTCATAATACTTTGCTGTCCAGAGCTTGGCTCTAGAAATTATATATTGTCGATTATCTGTTCACTGTCACAGTCTGGTCACATGATGATCACACTAACATTGTAATTGGTATTTGCTATGGTACTGGGAACTTGAATGTCCTCCTCAGGGTGTTTTATGGTCGTTTTTTTGCTGTTTCATGTTTTATCGATGGTTAAGTTGGCTACTGTTTCACAACATTGTATATATCTTGGATAGGCTATTTAGGGTGTTGAGAATATTTGAATTATCATTTATATGTATATAATATGTTTCATGTATATTCCTTCTGTTCCCGCACAATGTACAAAGCAGTCATTAACTTGTAAATATATTTTTAAATTCCTGTAACTAACCTATTACTCGATTAGGTAGAAACACTATCTTGCACTACTGGAATCACTATTAAATTATTTACTGTATAGCGATGCATGTCCTTTACAAATAAATATTTTTTTATTATTTGTTGATATTTGATATTTCCCCCTCCTGAACATCTATTACAAATATCTTTAGTGATAATAAGAAAACTTTAGGTTCACAAGTTGAATTTTCTAAGAGCCAAGCATTGGCAATCTTATTAAGATCAGCATACACCTGTCATTGTGAATTTGACTGAGGTATTCCATGCAATAACACAGGTATAAATTTCGTAACAGGCTATTTATTACTAGTAGCCTGCAGTTCAATTCACAAAACGGGTGGGGCGTGGTTTGTGCAATCGTGTTATTACGATAACGTAAGTCTGCAGTACAACGTAACCACGATAGTCTGAAGCAGCCCGTCAAGTTCTCTCTGAAAGCAGCTATGAATCTAATAATAGGATATACGTATTATGTAATTGTTCAAGATTTGCTCAGGTAGCCAAATTAGTCTTGGCGTAAATTAAAATTAATGGCATACTACATTTATTCGTGTAAAACATGAATCAGTCTACAAAATTAATTTCCCAATGCAATATTTAAAACAAATTTAGTGTTCAACTACTTTCGTTACAAAGAACTAGTTTCTTGGTCTCACTGGTAAAATAAAATACAAACCCATGAACGAGGTACAATGTTTTTTACATTGCTAACCGCTGGCGTACTGATGCTGGATATTAGTGATTGAACAACTGATGGCGTACTGGCGTTGCATATCAATGATCAGGCATCAGTTTGATACCCAGTGCTGAGTATCAGTATGTAAACAACCGCAGGAGTACCTTTGCTATACCGAGGTAAAGGAACCCCTCGGCTTGCCGGGTCTTGGATTTAAATCATATTTAAATAAACAAGAGATTGCGTTTTCATATTATATTTATCACAGTTGAGATCTAGTTTCAAAGGAATATTAATATTATATGCATAGAATACTGTAATATGAAGAGATGAAAGCCAGAAGGCTGCCGAACCATGACAGCACCTGCACGAGAGACTAACCTAGCGAGTGTCTTTTCATGCAGACCATAAATTCACAGCTTAGCAGGTTAAAAATGATGTTATAAATGTTCCACATGAATTTTGCGAATGCTTTGAGCACCAATATATTACGACAATCCTGTGTTCATGTGGACAGAAATGACTGGATTCAAAATTTTTAATGTTATAGAGAACAGATAGTCGTATATTAACTCCATAACCGCTGGTTCGTGGCGAATTTGTGTCAACCTGTCTCTGGATTAGTACTATCTCTTATACAACTTGTCTTCCTATCTCCAAAGTTGTTTTACTTCATATGCTTATATATATATATATATATATATATATATATACATGTGTGTGTGTGTGTGTGTGTGTGTGTGTGTGTGTGTGTGTGTGTGTGTGTGTGTGTGTGTGTGTGTGTGTGTGTGTGTGTGTGTGTGTATGTGCGCGCGCGCGCGTGCGTGTGTTCACAAACACTAATCTCAGGTCAACGAAGACTCAAACCTACGAGCCTTGGAACAATGTACGCAGTGCTCTACCACCGTACCACACTGGTCCAATACCTTAGCGCCCAGCTAACACTAGACGCTTTGGTCCAAGGCAGGCAGCCTTCAGGCAGGTAGTGTTAAGCTTTTCATCTCATCCCTTGCATGCATCGACCGACGAGAGATATTTATAATGTTTAGAATTCACGAACACTAATCTCAGGTCGTCGGAGACTCGAACCTACGAACCTTAGAATATATATACAAGTTTCTCCTCAGAAAACTGAGATGGGAAGCTTTAAAATAAGATCAAAATGTAAACAATATTGGTTTTCTGTGGGTAGGATCTGCTCAACATCGTGTTCATCTAACCTTTCGTTCTAATAATTCATGTTAACATCTGGCTATTTACCTTATGTTGAAAAAATAATAATATGGTAAGCAGAGAGAGAGAGACGACGCCGTCTTAGGAGTAAAAAATCTTTTATGTTTATATTACGTTTTAACCAAGTGTGGAGCCATTTAACACAATGATTGGTGGAACTTCCTCATGTGTTCTTGATCTCGTCCTGTTCATGACGTCGAAACTTTCCAAATCAGGGCGATTCTTACATGTAGCCTTTTATTTTTATGCATAATTTAATAAACAGGCAGAAAGTTGTTATTCTACCTCAGCTCATTTGACAGCACATCCCTATTTAATTTAAATTTAGTTTTCCCCACCTGTCAACAGTTAACTATCTATCTGGTATCTCTTTACTGCAAAGCAAACAGGACCTGCATACCCATTCTTTACACCAGGGAAGCATAAATCGGGTTGCTTCGATTTTTATCTAATTACTCCATCATTGAGCTACAATGATGCGAAGCTTGTGAAATGAATGCAATCGGAGTTGCGTAAAAAAAAAAAAGTGTTTTATGACTCGAACAGCGTAACGAAACAAATTTATCAACCCTGCTCAACTAATAATATATGTGTTGCTGGTGTAATAAATTTTGTTGGAAAGGTTTTACGTCAAACGTTCACCTGTGTTTAGTTATGAATCATACTTTCATTATTTCTCCATTATTCTACTGCGGTATAAGTGAGTACGTAGGTGTTCCTGCATTAGTTACGCTCTTGGGCATGGTGTGAATACCTGAAGAAGGTCAGGTATGATAAAGGATTGGGATACATGTATATATATATGCAAAACAAGCACATAGTTGAAAAATAGTTCTAGGCCTTTCGTGTTGCAATCAAAACATCAGAAGCTTGCAAAGTTGCAGAAATGAGTAAGAAAATCTCAACAGATTCATTCCGAGGGACGCTTTGCAATCAACACGTTAATGTATCTATGAGTAGATCAACTTACACTGGCACCAATATTTTTATGCGCCCTGTCAAGATTTATATTTACATATATGTTTTACTGTCTACTCAATCTAATGAATTTGTGGGAATAATATATTCTGGCGAGTGTGTATAAGAAACCTTGGTTGCAGTGTGGAAAGTTTCTACACTTATGATGGGAGAGTTGTCACGAGTTTTTGATAATACGCTAATCATAGAAATGTAGTTAACGGATCAATTTTAGGTGCATTAAGGAATAAACCTTGTACATAACGAAATATTTTGTTGTGTATTATCAATTTCCAGGATTACACGTTCTGTTCTCCACCAGCCGTTTTGCTTCATATTCGAGAGTCTATGATAAGCTGGAATAATGGTTAAGATTATACCTTTTTGTATATAATCGGGGGAAGTCGTGCGCAGTATAAATATCTATATTTATTTGTTAGAATTCATATGAATTAGGATTTTTCAAAGATCTGAAACAGAATTGTTAGATTATTTTTCTTAGGAATAGTATTTTTGTTAACACACCGACCGTCTGTCACCGGGGCAAGGTGGCTCAAAAAAAAAAAACTTTTACCATCACTCATCCCATCACTTTTGCCAGAGGCATGCTGACACCACAGCCCCTCCAAACTGCAATATCCCCATCCCTCCTTAAGAGTTCAGGCGCTGTACATCCCACCTCCAGGACTCAAGTCTGGCTAACCGGTTTCTCTGAATCACTTCATAAATACTACCTTGCTCACACTTCAGCAGCACATAAAAACTATTTGCCTCCAGTCCTATCTAACACGCTATCGCACACCTGTTGGATGTTCACGGCCAGCTACTTAGCTGTGTTTTCCTTGTCATTTTCTATCATACAAGATGGGTTTCCATGTTGAAATCTGTCACCCCGAGTTGGAAGACTTCAATAGGGCAATGATGATATTGTAAATTATTCCATTAAAGTTTCAGCAGCTGCGAGAGCTTCAAAGGTTTCGCTCCAGCAGAATTGGAGTTACTATTTGCTTGGGGATTACCAAGCAAATAGCAACTGGTGTCCTAAAGCAAACACACCATTGAACAAGTCATAGTTTGCCCTGCATGGAGCCAGAGTCGTTGATCCCAGTGGTATCACTCTCCTTGGTGCCTCACTCCCGTCTTATTTCCTCACCAAGAGCCTCTCCCGTCCTCAGCTAACTCACGGTTAACGATGTTCTCCACCCTTCGTCAGACCCACACTGGGGCTGACACTTCCAGTCACATTAGGCAGACTGGCCATACGTAGAGCCTCTTAGATTACCTTTCCAGCATTTTTACCATCCATTGGCTTTAGTAAGAAGGTGAAGGAATTCTACCAGAACAAATAGTCAATCGCGCAGGGGTGGATGGCACCAACTATTAGCACTACTTAGCACTACTTCATGAGTTGTCCCTTCAGCACAAACAACGAATCCAACCATTATTTTGGCTCACAAACAATCGACTTGGAACAGCCCCATCAGGAAAAAGTCTGCTGCATCTAAGCTAGCAGGTGGAAGTTCTGCATGTAAGAGAGAGGGAGAGAAAGGGGGAGAGGACAGAGAGGACGAGGACAGAGAGAAGTGAAGTTCTACACAACAAGACGGGCAGCAAGCAGCAACTTCATTCTGACTGTACCCTACCCCAGGACGTCGCTACATCTGTTATCATTTATTTCTAGGATGACTCAAGTTTGGAACAAGTTCGTACAGCATAACGATATCAACGAAATAGTCAGCTAATCAAATGAAATTGCTGGCCCACAGATGGCTCCATCATCATCCTGTTCCCTACTTGTATGTCTCATAACAATAAAAAAGGGCTTTTCAATGAGCTGATGTAGGTAACAGACAGCTCTTAGCTTGTTAATAAAGTTAGGAATCCTTAATAACCTTATCAAGTCCTGTGTTAAGAGAGAGAGAGATACAGACAGAAACTGTTTATCTGCGAGTGCGCATCACTCGGGTGTCTTTTCTTAACAGTTCCTATCTCTATGACCGGCACACGTCTGGACCCGCAGACCCTCCGTGTTGCAGTGGCTCTTCGCTTTTCTGCTGCTATTCAAATTGTGTACAAGTGCAATCTCGGCAAAGTGATAATCAACCAATACAGTTCAGTTATTTATGCTCCAAAGATTGATATGTTAGACATAACGAGATCAAGTGAAGCCGTGATACAGTCCTGTGCCCAGTCGAGAACCTTAATCTTTATTGCCTCGGACACAGCCGCCAGCCACTCTGAAGGAATCACATACCACAGAACGGTAGATAACTGATGTGGAATTATATTTCATCATCCCATGCCGACATCTCCATTCCATTTAGCGTTGGTCAGCAGGGTGGTAATGCTGATCACAGGAATGATCACAAGCTCAACTAGTATAAGGACTTAGCACAACCAATATCACTTAGTCCCTATAGGATCAGAAACCCTTGGAAACGGTAAAGCTTGCCATAGATTTCCTCAATGAACTGGATTCCAGGCTCATCGAAACCTCCAAAGATTCTTGGGCTGTCACTTCCCTTTTCCAGTGCCTGTGTGGCGGGGATCGAGGATATGCTTACTGTCTTGGGTTCCTGACCAGCGTCTGAGCTCGAGGACCTCTCCACAACTTAAATTAAGAGTTTTCACATACCTTGCAGTTCTGCATGCTTGTAAACGCCTGGCACAACTTTATAGTTGTAGGGAAATCACTATTTTTTTCCATAATTTTCCACCTGTATTCTTAACCATTTGGTTCTAATATTTGTGCGTCCTCTGCTCTGTCTTACAATTTACCATGTTTCCTTGTGTTTACTAAACTCTCCACTTCAATTTTCAATTCTTTGATATTGCAACCTCTTGATGAAGCATTGTGGATGCTGCGGAAAACTTTGAATTGCAAACCCACCCTTATCCTCTTTCACAAGTCTTTATGAAAGTAAATAATAATCATTAGAAAGCGAGGAGGCGGAATTTAATCTGGGATGTCTATAAACCTACAAGAAGACTGAAATACCTAAATTTCTTAAATTTGAAGCACATAATTCTAGTTTTGCCTCAGCAAGTATCTATGGGACTTGTTTAAATTATTAGATGTTAACATTAAATCTCAAGAAAAAGATCACCACTTTCAACAGATTATTGTATTCTCTAATTGATTTACTGTATGAACAGGTATCCTTCGGTGATTATATATTTTTAATGTCTCGTTTAACTGTCACTGCAAATGATAGGTTATTAAATGTTAGTTTGATTCATAATCGAAAACAGATAATGAGGTATTGAATTTTCTCCACAGATGAAAAAGATCTCTTGGATTAGTGTTGGATTTTGAGTTAGCTGCAACGAGGGTTAGTTATGTCAAATACTTTCTGGGTGTTGAGAAATGGTTCCATAAACTGACTTTAGTAAATATGGTAAAGACAGCTTAAACGTGATTCTTTCACAAAATATCAGCATTAGTAAGAAGTTCTTTTAATAGGGTTTGTGGGGTGTCTATGTAGTTTGATAAAACTAAAATATTCTAAACACAATACTATTTTTAAGCAATTGAAAGATGACGTCAACAAAATTATTACCAGGCCTGAAAAAGGCCTGTTAATACCTGATTATCTTAATATTTTAAGTGAATTTTCCAAATTACGACCGATGAAATTTGAAATAGCTTTTCATATTTTGAAGAAGGAAGATAAATTTATTAGAATATTTTGCAATATAAAAGAGAAAATTGAAGAAATAACGTATAATGAGTTACTTCTAGCAGGTTCTAGGCTATGAATGGTGTATGGCTTGCCCAGAATGCATAAACTAGACTAGGCTAGACAATACCTCTTAAAATATCTTCTACTGGAACTTTTAATTATAATCTTGATCAATTTGTACTACCCTTATTTTCCCTATTTACGGAGAAAAGCGACAATTGACAATTTCTTTGAATCTATAAAAGAAAAAGGGGCTTTAAACTGTGAGAGGAGGGGAGGGGGCGTTGGTTCGGTTTGTAAGGCTACCATAGACATTTTTTTTTTTTTACAAACATTCCATTGAAAAAACTATGAATATCTTGCTGGATATTATTAATACTACATGATAATTTAAGTAGAAAAAGCCTTGAATTTCTGAAATTGCAACTACAGGCTGGGGCAACAAGCCACGAGAAAGCTCACACCACAGGCTGCTGTTGCTCACCCTTGATAAGTACAAGCTGACGATGGGGCCAGGAGCCGAGTCTCGACCCCTTGAAACATAACTTGGTAGGAATACAAACTTAGATCTAGAACTCAACCCTGACCTCTCTGAGTCCGACCGTGCAAAGGGAGTTCTTTCTGGGGTCCTGGAGCTGCAGTCCAACCCCGGCCATACAGGGGGTCGACCGTGCAAGGGTCGGGCCCAGTACACACACAAAGGAAAAACCAATAAGCCACTTCAGCTTAGAGTGAAGGAGTCATAAGACAGAGTGGCACACATTACCTGCACCATGAAGAAGCCTGAGGACTCTACTGTTTCTATCACGTATAAATCGTGTGAGGTCATGTCGTGTGTTAACATGTATTGAGTGTAAAATTACACTTAACACACATGCGTGTTAACATGTGTTAAGATGTTAAGAATGATGAGTGTTTTCTCCCTGAATGGTTAATCACCGCCTCCACCACCTACATCAATGAACGCCACCACTGTCGTCACTGAACGCCACTATTGACGTCACTGAACGCCACTAACGACGTCAAAGAACGCCACCACTGACGTCAATGAACCCCACCACTGACGTCACTGGACGTCAATGAACCCCACCACTAACGTCACTGGACGTCAATGAACGCCACCACCGACGTTATAGAACGCCACCACTGACGTTATAGAACGCCACCACTGACGTTATAGAACGCCACTACTGACGTTAATAAACGTTATCGCTGACATCAATGAACGCCATCACTGATGTTAATGAACGCCACCACTGATGTCAATGAATGCCGCTACAGAGATCTGATTGCTGCAAGTGGCATCAACGAGCGCTGTCACCGACATCACTAAGGCCACAAGTGACATCAATGAACGTCGTCAATATCAATGAACAACACAACGGACATCAATGAACGCCGGTACTCAGCAAAGAAATATATGGCTAATTACAGCAAAGAACACAGCAAAGACCGTACAGCCGCAAACAGCAAAGAACACATCCACCCACTCTGAGGAAATATACACACTATCTGAATACAAGATATGCCTGGACTAAATAAAAATCACGTTTTTTTTGCTAACCAAAAGAAAAAAAAGTGTTTATATTTGATGAACACATTTCATTAATTTATAAATTAAAAATGAATGTCCTTCGGAGCGAGCAAGTCCACCGTCCCGCACCATCTGTCCTCTGGTGACATTTATTTGGACCAGTCAGTTTCCGCAACCAGGGCTTTTGTGTGTAGGAAATATCATTTCTTTGAATTTCCTTCTGATGCAGCTGTTATCTTGCAGCGGCCGCCATCTTGACTGCAGAGTTTGAAGTTGGCAGAAGTTCCCTTATAAATCTTCATCTAAAACTTGAAGGTTATTTAAATAGATATTGATTTGTTTTTATTGTTGTCAACACTAAGGTTAAATCCTGTATTTTGAGATTATATATATATATATATATATATATATATATATATATATATATATATATATATATATATATATATATATATATATATATTATTGTAACCACGAATAAGTGGTATTGATCAGTAACATCACTGCACTAGCCAGGGCTAAAGCAGCATGGGTTCGACCCTGGCTAGTGCAGTGTTGTTACTGATAAATATATATATATATATATATATATATATATATATATATATATATATATATATATATATATATATATATATATATATATATATATATATTTTTTTTTTCGAGTCGGCCGTCTCCTACCGAGGCAGGGTGACCCAAAAAGAAAGAAAATCCCCAAAAAGAAAATACTTTCATCATCATTCAACACTTTCATCTCACTCATACATAATCACTGTCTTCGCAGAGGCACTCAGATACGACAGTTTAGAATAGTCCCTCCAAACTGTCACTATCCCAGACCCCTCCTTGTACTTCCCATTTCCAGGACTCAAGTCCGGTTAAATCTATTATTGATAATTTGATAGGCACAGTTTATTTTGGAAATTTCAACTATACGTATACAAACAGAATTGATTTTAGAGAAGGAAAATGCCTTGCATTTCTATTCTGACAATTTTATGAATTCAACTTCAATTAGTGAAGGTGTGTATTGTAGCTGAAAAATGTGAGGATAACTGATGTTATACTGATGTTTATAATGTTGTGGTGGTGGTGAAGGTGATGGTGGTGGTGCTATTCTTGTTGGTTGCTGCTTCTAAGGCTGCTACTGGTGCTGCTTGCTCTGATATTGTTCCTGCTGCTGCTGCTGCTGGTTTTGTCACTAGTGGGGCTACTGAGATATCTGTAATGTAATTTTTGACAAACATATAAACGTATTTGTAAAGCTTGTTCCAACAACTTTCACTCTTCAATGTATCCTGTAAGCTTTGTGTGTCATATTACCAAATAAAATATACATATTTGTGCAGCTACAAAAGATAGGGTGGTGGTAGCAGAGGAATATTCAGACGGTTTCAGGGAGAAATCGAAATATTTTCATTGAAGTTTTCTTACCTACGCCGAGGCTATGGGTCCCCACAGTTCGCACTTATATATATATATATATATATATATATATATATATATATATATATATATATATATATATATATATATATATATATAAATTCGCAAGAGCAGGCGAAATATTCATAAACACTGATCTCTGGCCGAAGGAGACTCGAACCTACGAACCTTGCAACAAGGTTCGCAGTGCTTACCGACCGTACCACACTGAACCAATACCTTGGCGTCCAGCTCACGCTAGACGTTGATATATATATATATATATATATATATATATATATATATATATATATATATATATATATATATATATATATATATTTTTTGTCGTGCGGAATAGGTAAAACTGGTCAATTAGCAAGAACTCATTTAAAATTAGGTCCTTTCTAAAATTTTCTCTTATACGTATAAAGATTTTTTTTTTCATTTATGTTAATGTAAAAATTTATAATTTTGTTCCAAGAGAAACTTTGAAAACCTACCTAACCTTATTACAACAAGCGCAATTTAATTTAGCCTAACCCAACTAAATATATTTTAGATACGTTAACATTAATTTAATAATAAACAAACACAATGAAATATATTTTTTTCGTTTGGTTCAGAATGATTTTTGCGAAATTATTGCATACACAAATTTTCGCTTGTCTTATATGGCAAGATGAGCATTGCTATTTAAGCCAAAATCGCAAGTTCTGCCTATTCAAAACGTCGATCACCATGCCCAGCCCTTCTAGGGCAGGGTAGGTGCCAAGGCTGGAGCTTGCTATCATCTGCAGCTCGTATGCCTGCCCTTCTCGTTAGGGAAGGTGGCAGACCAGAGAGGCCTAGCATATATATCTACCTCCATGCCTCGTGCTGGTGGGGACTGTGGCTAGGCCTGGGGCCAGTTGGTCCCTCCGATGAGGGGTATCCCCTCCCATGGGAGACATAGGTCTCTGACACTCCCACGCCAGGGAGCCGGAGCCGGGTCGCCATCTGGTAAAGACCCGGGCCGGGAGAATTCCCGGTGAATCAACACCTCCTTCTGCCTATTCGGCACGACATATATATATATATATGTCGTGCCGATTTTGGCTTAAATAACAACGCTCTTCTTGCCATATAAGACAAGTGAAAATTTGTGTATGCAATAATTTCGCAAAAATCATTCTGAACCTAACGAAAAAAATTGTGTTTGTTTATTATTAAATTATTGTAAACGTATCTAAAATATATTTAGTTGGGTTAGGCTAAATTAAATTGCGCTTGTTATAATAAGGTTAGGTAGGTTTTCAAAGTTTCTTTTGGTACAAAATTATAAATTTTTACATTAACATAAATGAAAAAAATATATCTTTAAACGTATAAGAGAAAATTTTAGAAAAGACTTAATTTGAAACGAGTTCTTGCTAATTGACCAGTTTTACCTAATCGGCACGACAATATATATATATATATATATATATATATATATATATATAGTGTAAACTGTGGGGACCCATAGCCTCGGAGTGTGTTATATTGGGTAATATGACACACAAAGCTTACAGGATACATTTAAGGGTGAAAGATGTTGGAACAAGCTTTACAAATACGTTTGTATGTTTGTCAAAAATTACATTACAGATATCTCAGTAGCCCCACTAGTTACAAATCCAGCAGCAGCAGCAGCGGGAACAGTATCAGCGCAAGCAGCACAAGCACCAGTAGCAGCCTTAGAAGCAGCCCCCAACAAGAATAGCACCACCACCATCACCTGCACCACCACCACAACATTATAAACATCAGTATAACATCAGTTATCCTCACATTTTTCAGCTACAATACACACCTTCACTAATTGAAGTTGAATTCATAAAATTGTTAGAATAGAAATACAAGACATTTTCCTTCCCTAAAATCAATTCTATTTTTATACTATAGTTGAAATATAAAAAATAAACTGTGCCTATCAAATTATCAATAAACTTCAGCTCTGTATAATTAGCTCACATGAGCCCAGGTAAACACCTGGTGTGAGGGACGGGGATGTAAACATTATGGCAGCCTCAAACTGATATTAATTTTTCCAGGGTGATCGGGTGAGCTAGGGTTATATGGCCTTGGTCATATGGCCAAACAGCTCCAGCGAGCGGGACCAAAATATATTTTCTTGTTTCTCCTAGCAAACGAAACATCACAACGAGATTAGATATACAGCACAGAATATTTTTCCTGATTATTTTTTTTCGCTAAAACACGTGGTTCAAACTAAATATTTTTTGCTAAGTAATTTTTGGATGCCTTGCCGATGCGCCTAAACACTGGGGAGTGGTTGGCATTATTTTAATTTAGATAATGCATTGTGCACAGACCAGTGCGAGAGGTGGAGGGCAGCAGCTCTGAGTGTATGTCATAGTAAAACTGAATTTATATTTATCTACTCCCACGTATTAAAAAGTAGCAAGTAGAAATACCTTAACTCACGTGTTCGAATCCTCGTCTGGTAGTGATGAGATAAAATTTTATGTAGATTTATAGAACTAATTAAGTATAACACTTGCAATGCGCACGATTGAAAAAAAATATAGGAGAGAGAGAGAGAGAGAGAGAGAGAGAGAGAGAGACGGACAAACAGAGAGCACACCCGCACCAGGTGATCCCAGGATCAGCTAGCATCGACTGTAACTCACTTCTGACAACTTTGCCTAGCACAGAATAAATACTCCTCCGTGTGAGGGAAAAAAAGTAAACTTAGCAACTACAGACCAGTAACTACAGACCAGTAACTACAGACCAGTGTCACTCTCGTCACTTACTGGCAAAATTTGTGAAGCAATTTCATGACAAATGACAGCCCTTTAAGATATTATTCGATGTTTTGTGACCGTCAATATGGCTTCATAAAATGTGGCATTGCTGCCGAGCTTCTACAAATTCTCTCCAGTATGCGGCGCTAGTCACCAGATGAATGTAACCTTGTTAATACGCTGGATATCGCTGCTGCCTTCGGCCTTATATGACACCATGGAGTTTCTAGATCCACGCTACACTTTGCCATCATTTTTTATTGACAGATGACAATGAAACCCAACTAAACCTAACCAAACCTCTCGTACAGTTTTCTGCAGCCTGTATGTGAGAAGTCCACAGAATCCTTGAGGATGAGATGAGAGTTCCACACAGGATGGTACTTGAACCAATGTTATTGACCAACTACTACAACTGTTTCTTCACTTTCCAGAATCCCTTGCTTATACTAATGGCTGTATTTATCCAGTTACTGAAGCAAGAGTGAAGGTTCCAGTCTGCCCTCTAGCAGCATCAATCATCATCTTGCCTCTATCTCAACAACGAAAAAGATGGTAAAATTACACGTGTGAAAAAAAACAAATGACGGTGATTTCTAGACAGAATTATGTTAATTCTGCAGCTGTCGTAAGAATAAATGGAAGAATTTTAGAGCCCGGAGATGAAGTAGATGTCTTTAGTGTGGAATTTGATTCTGCAGTGACTGAAGAATTATTTGATATATTTTGCAAGTAAGGTAGCCAAGAGGCTTACTATACTAAGTACTTCGTATTTGCTTTACCTAGATCTGCAAATCGCTAAAAGAGGCAAATATTCGATCTCAGGTCAAGTATGCACCACTTTTCTGAACTCTCTCTCCCCAGTCTCACCTACGACCTCTGGACAAGATAACCGTCAAAGGCGTCTTAACTCAAGCTTGGACCCTCCCTCTTGCATGGATTTTTCACTTCAGCAGAGCATCCAGAGATGTGAGAACTCAGAGTTTATGAAATCGGAAGAGTAGTCAAGTTCCATGTACATGCACTACTTTTCTTACCATTCTCCCTCTGTCAAAAAAAAGTGTTCTTATTTCTCTCTCTCTCTCTCCTTGCCCTCTGTATTTGTGACCCTCAGTTCCTTGACTCGGTAATTTCCACTCTTCGTATGTACAAGATCAATGATCTCAATGTCCCAGAAAAACATAAATGGGCACGTAAGTTCCCCTGTCTTCTTATAACATGTTTATTTTTCCACTATAATCTACCTTATCCATAATTACTATCGCATTTGTTTTATCCGTTTCGTAAGGTGATGTCTAGGAACTTTCCTTAATTCATGGTATAACTTAACAAATCTTTGATGACAACAATTGTCCTTTTACCTAACAGTGTTTGGTGTGAGGGTCTGGGCCAGATGATAACGATTTCGGTGATTAAGCAACTGCTAGCAGACTAGTTCAAGTATGAGTAATTTTAAGCCGGAGTACCGATATCGAGTACCAGTGCTGGAGCAGCCTCTGGCGTACTGGTACTGGGTATCAGTGCTGGAGCAGCCTCTGGCGTACTGGTACTGGGTATCAGTTTTGAAGCAGGTTCTGGCGTACTGGTACTGGGTATCAGTTTTGAAGCAGGTTCTGGCGTACTGGTACTGGGTATCAGTGTTGAAGCAGCCTCTGGGGTACTAATGCACGTGAGTGAACACTGGAGATAGACAACACGTGAGTGAACACTGGAGGTAGACAACACGTGAGTGAACACTGGAGGTAGACAACACGTGAGTGAACACTGGAGGTAGACAACACGTGAGTGAACACTGGAGGTAGACAACACGTGAGTGAACACTGGAGGTAGACAACACGTGAGTGAACACTGGAGGTAGACAACACGTGAGTGAACACTGGAGGTAGACAACACGTGAGTGAACACTGGAGGTAGACAACACGTGAGTGAACACTGGAGGTAGACAACACGTGAGTGAACACAGGAGGTAAACAACACGTGAGTGAACACAGGAGGTAAACAATACGTGAGTGAACACTGGAGGTAAACACTTAGTGAACACTGGAGGTAGATAACACGTGAGTGAACACTGGAGGTAGATAACACGTGAGTGAACACTGGAGGTAGACAACACGTGAGTAAACACTGGAGGTAAAGAAGACCTAAATAAACACATGAGGTATGAGAAGGTGAAACAAGTACTTGAGGTAAAAGACAGAGGAACAAACACCTGAGCTGAGAACACGCGAGTAAACACTCAGGTGTTTCCTGCAGTGTCTTTTTATTCAGCTGGTCGCGATCGTACAGCTGGTAGATACCCAGCTGGTTGTAATAATCAGTGGTATGGAAACACCGACACGTTGTATTTGAAAAGGCGTACAGACATTAGAAACACTTAAGACCATTTACAGCTCGCACAGCAGACTTTAACAAGTCTCACGAAGCAATCAAAAGGAATATATAATAATGGTACAGAGCGCAGACAAGTTGGACTCGTCTCATCGTCTTTGTCTCTAGTGTTCCTGCTGCCTCCTCTGTATTCCACTGAAGAAGCCTCCTGTGTAGGCGAAACGTTTCGGGATTAAGATACCTAACTGTTGCACATGTGTCAGGCAAAACGTAGTCACTGAAACTGTTGCTTTTGTGTTTTTATGTTCTGAAATGTTGTTGGGTTGACATCCAGAGATGCGCTCTCTGGCCTGATGGCTAGAGGTCTCGCTTCACACACGGAGGGCCCGGGTTCGATTCCCGGCGGGGTGGAAACATTTCGACGTAAAACCTTACACCTGTTGTCATGTTCACCTAGCAGCAAATAGGTACCTGGGTGTTAGTCGACTGGTGTGGGTCGCATCCTGGGCGACAAGATTGAGGACCCCAATGGAAATAAGACAGTCCTCGATGACGCACTGACTTTCTTGGGTTATCCTGGGTGGCTAATCCTCCGGGGTTAAAAATTCGAAGAAAATCTTATCTCTTACACACGTTTTACAAGTTAAAACACTAAGAAATGAGGCATCAGAGGCTGTTTTTCTTGTAGTTTTGTTTTACATTTTCTTGATTTTTAGTCTAAAATGGAAAGTGATAAAAGAACTGGATTAAAAGCTTAACAAAATGTGTGAAACATCAGTGATGAATATTGTGTGATGGAGAACTTCCATATATACATCTTGTGTCTGAACCTGTATAAATGAACCTGTATAAATGAACATATATAAATGAACCCATATAAATGAACCCATATAAATGAACCCATATAAATGAACCCATATAAATGAACCCATATAAATGAACCCGTATAAATGAACCCGTATAAATGAACCCGTATAAATGAACCTGCATAAATGAACCCCTATAAATGAACCCCTATAAATGAACCCGTATGAATGAACCTGTATAAATGAACCCGTATGAATGTACCTGTATAAATGAACCTGTATAAATAAACCTGTATAAATGAACTTGGATAAATGGACCTGAATACATGATGCTGTATGCATGATACTGTATATATGAACCTTCATATATATATCCGTAAACATAATCTTGTATACTTAAACTGGTATAGACTTTAATTTCTTTTCAATAATCTGTATATGTGAATTTGTATACATGAATCTGTGCGCACGAACTTGTATATATTAGTATACATACAATGTATAGACAGCTGGGATTGATGGGATAAAGATAGAAATGTTAAAAGCAGGTGGGGATATAATTTTGGAGTGGTTGGTGCTATTATTTAATAAATGTATGGAAGAGGGTAAGGTACCTAGGGATTGGCAGAGAGCGTGTATTGTTCCTTTGTATAAAGGCAAAGGGGACAAAAGAGAGTGCAAAAATTATAGGGGAATAAGTCTGTTGAGTGTACCTGGTAAAGTGTATGGTAGAGTTATTATTGAAAGAATTAAGAGTAAAACAGAAAGCAGGATAGCAGATGAACAAGGGGCTTTAGGAAAGGTAGGGGTGTGTAGACCAAGTGTTTACAGTGAAACATATAGGTGAACAGTATTTGGATAAGGGTAAAGATGTTTTTGTGGCATTTATGGATTTGGAAAAGGCGTATGATAGGGTAGATAGGGGGCAATGTGGCAGATGTTGCAGGTGTATGGAATAGGAGGAAGGTTACTGAAAGCAGTGAAGAGTTTTTATGAGGATAGTGAGGCTCAGGTTAGAGTGTGTAGGAGGGAAGGGGACTATTTCCCAGTAAAAGTGGGCCTTAGACAAGGATGTGTGATGTCACCGTGGTTGTTCAATATATTTATAGATGGGGTTGTAAGAGAAGTGAATGCGAGGGTCTTGGCAAGAGGTGTTGGGCTAAAAGATAAAGAAGCAAATACAAAGTGGGAGTTGTCACAGTTGCTTTTTGCTGATGACACTGTGCTTTTGGGAGATTCTGAAGAGAAGCTGCAGAGGTTGGTGGATGAATTTGGTAGGGTGTGTAAAAGAAGAAAATTGAAAGTGAATATAGGAAAGAGTAAGGTGATGAGGATAACAAAAAGAATAGGTGACGAAAGATTGGATATCAGATTGGAGGGAGAGAGTATGGAAGAGGTGAATGTATTCAGATATTTGGGAGTGGACATGTCGGCGGATGGGTCTATGAAGGATGAGGTGAATCATAGAATTGATGAGGGGAAAAGGGTGAGTGGAGCACTTCGGAGTCTGTGGAGACAAAGAACCTTGTCCATGGAAGTAAAGAGGGAATGTATGAGAGTATAGTTATACCAACGCTCTTATATGGGTGTGAAGCATGGGTGATGAATGTTGCAACGAGGAGAAGGCTGGAGGCAGTGGAGATGTCATGTCTGAGGTCAATGTGTGGTGTGAATATAATGCAGAGAATTCGGAGTTTGGAAATTAGGAGGAGTGCGGGATTACCAAAACGATTGTTCAGAGAGCTGAGGAGGGGTTGTTGAGGTGGTTTGGACATGTAGAGAGAATGGAACGAGACAGAGTGACTTCGAGTGTATAAATCTGTAGTGGAGGGAAGGCGGGGTAGGGGTCGGCCTAGGAAAGGTTGGAGGGAGGGGTAAAGGAAGTTTTGTGTGCGAGGGGCTTGGACTTCCAGCAAGCATGTGTGAGCGTATTTGATAGGAGTGAATGGAGGCATATGGTTTTTAATACTTGACGTGCTGTTGGAGTGTGAGCAAAGTAACATTTATGAAGGGATTCAGGGAAACCGGCAAGCCGGACTTGAGTTCTGGAGATGGGAAGTACAGTGCTGGCACTCTGAAGGAGGGGTGTTAATGTTGCAGTTTTATAACTGTAGTGTAAAGCACCCTTCTGGCAAGACAGTGATGGAGTGAATGATGATGAAAGTTTTTCTTTTTCGGGCCACCCTGCCTTGGTGGGAATCGGCCGATGTGTTAATAAAAAAAAAAAAAAAAAAAAAAACAATGTATATCACTTCATACATGCCCCTTATACGTGCACCTTCACATTATACCTGACCCTTCACATTATACCTGACCCTTCACATTATACCTGACCCTTCACATTATACCTGACCCTTCACATTATACCTCACCCTTCACATTATACCTCACCCTTCACATTATACCTCACCCTTCACATTATACCTCACCCTTCACATTATACCTCACCCTTCACATTATACCTCACCCTTCACATTATACCTCACCCTTCACATTATACCTCACCCTTCACATTATACCTCACCCTTCACATTATACCTCACCCTTCACATTATACCTCACCCTTCACATTATACCTCACCCTTCACATTATACCTGCACCTTCATTTTAAACACGAATCTGCGTACATAATTCTTTTCTCTCTCCGTCATTTTCCTGCTCTTCCTCCTCCTCTCCCAGCTACTCGTACTTTTCCTCTCACCACCAGTTACCTTCTCTAGAAATACTCAGTTCTAATGCTGAAAATCCTGAAGAATGTTTTCCTTCCCAAATATTTACACAGAATGTCTTGTTCTTACCTCACTGTCCTTTCTTACTCCTCCTTCTCTATCTCTCTCCCTCCTTCTTTCTCTCACTCCTCCCTTCCTCACAACTTTCTCTTCCTACTTTCTTTCACTACCTCTGTTACATATAAGCCATCTTGCTACTCTACACACCCACCTCACCTATTGTCAAAAAATATATTCACAATTTTTCATTACATAAAAATATTCTCATTACATTATTAACAGAACTGCGGCTAGCCGGGATTCGATCCTGCGTCACCATGTCCAGCTCTGTGAGAACAGTACAATGTACGCATCGCTCGAACCACTGGACCATCAATTACACATCTCGCTACGTAATATTACTCACTACATAAAAATATATCTCACAGCATAAAACTATTTCTCACAGCAAAAATATTTCTCATTACATTAAGAACTAAAAAAAAGCAAGACTGGACGCAGTTCTAAAATACATTGCTAAATAATATTGATCTCTTACCTCAGTAACAAAAGTTTTTTCTTCGCTATACTAACAAAAGGTGCAACTTTACAGAATAAAGATTCTTCACCAGTAACAAAAGTTGTCTCACAAAAACATTCCCTGCCACACTAACAAAAGTCTCCTCTAACACAGTAACCAGCATGACATTCCAAGACTAAGAAAAACTTACTACAACTCCCTAACAAAAGCACTACACAACACTAGCCAAAATATTCCCCAAGAACAACAAAAGCACACACTCGCACCCAAACAAAAAAGAAAATACACTTGCACCCGAACAAAAGCACACCCTCCCACCCGAACAAAAGCACACCCTCCCACCCGAACAAAAGCACACCCTCCCACCCGAACAAAAGCACACCCTCCCACCCGAACAAAAGCACACCCTCCCACCCGAACAAAAGCACACAATCCCACTTGAATAAATGCACACCCTCCCACCCGAACAAAAGCACACCCTCCCACCCGAACAAAGCACACCCTCCCACCCTAACAAAAGCACACAATCCCACTTGAATAAATGCACACCCTCCCACCCGAACAAAAGCACACCCTCCCACCCGAATAAAAGCACACCCTCCCACCCGAACAAAAGCACACCTCCCACCCGAACAAAAGCACACCCTCCACCCGAACAAAAGCACACCCTCCCACCCGAACAAAAGCACACCCTCCCACCCGAACAAAAGCACACCCTCCCACCCGAACAAAAGCACACCCTCCCACCCGAACAAAAGCACACCCTCCCACCGAACAAAAGCACACCCTCCCACCCGAACAAAAGCACACCCTCCCACCCGAACAAAAGCACACCCTCCCACCCGAACAAAAGCACACAATCCCACTTGAATAAATGCACACCCTCCCACCGAACAAAAGCACACCCTCCCACCCGAACAAAAGCACACCCTCCCACCCGAACAAAAGCACACAATCCCTAAACCCTCCACCCGAACAAAAGCACACCCTCCCACCCGAACAAAAGCACACCCTCCCACCCGAACAAAAGCACACCCTCCCACCCGAACAAAGCACACCCTCCCACCCGAACAAAAGCACACCCTCCCACCCGAACAAAAGCACACCCTCCCACCCGAACAAAGCACACCCTCCCACCCGAACAAAAGCACACCCTCCCACCCGAACAAAAGCACACCCTCCCACCCGAACAAAGCACACCCTCCCACCCGAACAAAGCACACCCTCCCACCCGAACAAAAGCACACCCTCCCACCCGAACAAAAACACACAATCCCACTTGAACAAAAACACACCCTCCCATCCTAACAAAAAAAAAACACCCTCCCACCCTAACAAAAAAAACACCCTCCATCCCTAACAAAAGCAACATACACACATATAACAAGACCATGTATTTAAAAAAAAAAATGTAATTGTTACTTTTTCTTCTCGAGACTAAAACTGACGAAAAAGATTTTTTTTTGGTTTATTTCTGAAAAACCAAGTGAGGCACTTGACATTGTGGAGAGGCACTGGCATTGTGGAGAGGCACTGGCACTGTGGAGAGGAACTGGTGCTGTGAAGAGGCACTGGTGCTGTAAAGGGAGGCAATGGCGCTGTAAAGAGAGGCACTGGCGCTGTAAATGGAGGCACTGGCGGTGTGGAGACACACTGGTGCTGTGGAGAGGCACTGGTGCTGTAAAGGGAGGCACTGGCGGTGTGGAGACACACTGGTGCTGTGGAGAGGCACTGGTGCTGTGGAGACACACTGGTGCTGTGGAGAGGCACTGGTGCTGTGGAGAGGCACTGGTGCTGTGGAGAGGCAATGGTGCTGTGGAGAGGCAATGGTGCTGTGGAGAGGCGCTGTCGTTGTAGAGAGGCATTACCATTGTGGAGAGGCACTACTATTGTGGAGAGGCGCTGTCATTGTGGAGAGGCACTGCCACTGTGGAGAGGCACTACCATTGTGGAGAGGCACTGTCGTTGAGGAGAGGCACTGTCATTAAGGACAGGTACTCTCATTGTGGAGAGGCACTGTCATTGTGGAGAGGCACTACCATTGTGGAAAGGCACTACCATTGTGGCGAGGCACTACCAATGTTGATAGTCACTGTCATTGTGGAGAGGCACTACAATTTGGAGAGGCACTACCATTGTGGAGAGGCACTACCATTGCGGAGAGGCACTGTCATTGTGGAGAGGCCCTGTCATGGTGGAGAGGCACTGTCATTTGGGAGAGGCACTACCATTGTGGAGAGGCACTACCATTGTGGAGAGGCACTATTATTGTGGAGACGCATTGTCATTGTGGAGATTCACTACCATTGTGGGGAGGCACTATTATTTTGGAGAGGCACTGTCATTGTGGAGAGGCACTACCATTGTTGAGAGGCACTACCATTGTTGAGAGGCACTAGACATCTCCATTTCAATTGCAATGCGTCTTACTTCTTTCATGGCATATAATTATACGGAAAAATTTTCTGCAGGTTTGCAGTTGCAAGAAGCTGTTTTGTGTGTGCCATTGTTCACAGCTGTAGCACAGGTGGGAGCAAGGTCACCTGAAGTTTTTTATCACCAAAGGTGAGGGAAAAAACAACAAAAGTGAGTCCATTTCTCACTAAAAGATAGGTCAAGAAACAGAGGTTAGGGAAAAACACAAAGGTTAGGGCAATACACAGAAGTTAAGGCAAGGAACAAAGGTAATTGCAAGAAAGGTTGTGAAAAGAAGCAGAAGTGAGAGCAAGGAAACAAATGTTAGGAAAAAAATTAAGGCAAAGAACAAAGGTGAGGATAGGAAACAAATGTGGGGGAAATATGAGGGCAAAGAACAAAGGTGATGGGAAAAACTTTTGTTAGGCCTTTTTTCATCAAAATTGAGGTCAAGAAACAAAGGTAAGGGCAAGAACCAAAGGTGAGGGCAAGCAAAAAGAAAACACTTTCACCAACACTTGCTTTCCTGATGCACTTCCATAAAGACAATGATAACCCAGGTCGGTGTTGACCCATCTAATCCCATAACAATGTTTTAACTAAACCCCAACAATGTTTTAACTAAACCCCAACAATGTTTTAACTAAACCCCAACAATGTCTTAAGTGAATCCCTAAATTGACTTAATTCAACACCGACAAAGCTATTACTGAACACCGACAAAGCTATTACTGAACCCCAACAATGTCTTAAGTAAACTTCACAATGTCTTATCTAATCCTCAGCAATGTCTCAACCCAGTGTCTTAACTGAACCCTAAAATTTTCTTAAATTAACTCCAACAATGTTCTAACTGAACCCCCAACAATGTTCTAACTGAACCCCAACAATGATCTAACTGAACCCCAACAATGTTCTAACTGAACCCCAACAATGATCTAACTGAACCCCAACAATGTTCTAACTGAACCCCAACAATGTTCTAACTGAACCCCAACAATGTTCTAACTGAACCCCAACAATGTTCTAACTGAACCCCAACAATGCTCTAACTGAACCCCAACAATGTTCTAACTGAACCCCAACAATGTTCTAACTGAACCCCAACAATGTTCTAACTGAACCCCAACAATGTTCTAACTGAACCCCAACAATGTTCTAACTGAACCCCAACAATGTATTAACTACTACCACAGGAAGAAAAAGCACGACACTGACAAACACCGCCAGCACACTAACAAGAGAGTCAGGGGGAGGGAAGGCAAGAAATGAGGATACGATAGAAAGACTAATAGTGAGGGAGGGGTGGAGGAGGAAGAGGTGGGGGAGGAAGGGAGGGAGGAAGGCTGGGGAGGCAAGAAGTGAGGGAGGGGAGAAGAAGATTAAACGTGAGGGATGGAAGGAGAAGCAACAGGAAATTCGCTAGTCAAGGTCTACGAGTTTCATCAACAATAGCTTGAAGGAAGGAGTGTGTGTGTAAATATTATATATATATATATATATATATATATATATATATATATATATATATATATATATATATATATATATATATATATATATATATATATATTTGTGTATGCAATAATTTCGCAAAAATCATTCTGAACCTAATGAAAAAAATATATATTTCACGGTGTTTTTTTATTATTAAATTATTGTAAACTTATCTAAAATGTATTTAGTTGGATTAGGCTAAATTAAACTTCGCTTGTTATAATAAGCTTAGGTAAGTTTTCAATTTTTTTTTGGGTGTACAAAATTATTAATTTTTACATTAACATAAATGAAAAAAATATATTTAAACGTATAAGAGAAAATTTTAGAAATGATTTAATTTTAAATGAGTTCTTCTTGCTAATTGACCAATTTTACCTATTCGGCACATTATATATAGTAGACTGGCAGACAACAACTGCCCAGGGATGTACTACCGTCCTGCCAAGTGAGTGTAAAACGGAAGTATTTAATTGTTTTACATAATGGTAGGATTGCTGGTGTCTCCTCTGTCTCATACACATGCAAGATTTCAGGTATGTCTTGCTATTTCTACGTACACTTAGGTCACACTACACGTGCATGAACAAGCATATATATACACACCCTTCTGGGTTTTCTTCTATTTTCTTACTAGGTCTTGTTCTGGTTTATTTCCTCTTATCTCCATGGGGAAGTGGAACAGAATTCTTCCTCCTTAAGCCATGCGTGTCGTAAGAGGCTACTAAAATGACAGGAGCAAGGGGCTAGTAACCCCTTCTCCTCCTATATACATTACTAAAGTTAAAAAGAGAAACTTTTGTTTTTCTTTTTGGGCCACCTGCTTCGGTTTGTTGAAAGAAGAATATGTTGACACACACACACACACACACACACACACACACACACACACACACACACACACACACACACACACAACCACTGTGAAAAAATAGTAAACTTCCAGGGGCTTTCGTGATTTATCACATTATCAAGGAAATAATGCGAGAAATCACGAAAGTGCTTGGAAGTTCATTATTTTTACACAGTGGTTGCTTCGCATATTGTGATTTCTCCTGCTTATTATGATCTTATTGCATATATTTACGTATGTACATGCAAAACAAACACCGTGAAAAAAAATAGTAAAATTCCAAGTACTTTCGTACTTACGACATTACACTCGTCCCATTATGATGTGGGAATATGGTCGAGGACTTGTCAGGCATTGCTTAAATTCTTCCAAAATTTTATTAATTATAAATGAATCTAATTTGCATAACCCTAAACTCAAAACTATTTCTTTATGAAACTTAACTACGGTTTATTTCTCTCAACCATAGACCTGAAAATCAACTGGATGGTTAAAATCTCTCAAATGAATAAACAGAGAATTAGACACTTGTCCAGTTCTAATGCTATATTTATGTTGTAATTTTAGTTCAAGGCTTTTTCCAGTCAGTTTGACAGTAATTAACTTTATTACATTTTTTTACAGAGAATCTTGTAGATACAGCCATCAGTATTTTGGGGGGGAATTTTTAGTCAATTTTTTTTTTTTATAGTAAAGATTTTTAAATACAACTCTGATTTTAAAATTCTTAAGTAGAGAATGTATATTAAGAAGGCTTTCATGGGAAAGGAGAACCAACATATTCTTGAATGATTGTTTGTTGTTGGTTTTCCCTTACCATAAAACCTTCTTGATATACCTTCTCTAGTTAAGAATTTTAAAATCAAAGTTGTATTTAAATACCTTGATAGAGTAAAAAAAAATCTTATAATTAAAAATTCCCCCAAAATGCTTATAGCTGTCTACAAGATTTCATGTAAAAAATGTAATTAAATATATTACGGTCAAATTGGGAAAACCCATGAACTAAGATTACAACATAAATATAGTATTAGAATTGGACAAGCGTCTAATGGTCTGTGCATTCATGTGAGAGACTTTTAACCATCCAATTGATTTTCAAAAGGCCGAGAAAGTTGTATCAAGCAGGTATATGGTTGAGATAAATATAATTGAATCAAGATTCAAGAGTTGAAAATTTGAAGCCGATTGGATGAGGCGTTCTCGTGTTATGAGCGAAATAATTCGTAAAGTTGAAGGAAGAGAAAACAAAAAAAATCTGAAAACTACTTAAGGTCCTCCTTCGGGAATACAAACAAAAGAGTTAAAATAAAACAAAAACTTAACAAATTAGGGAGCTATAAACATCCTTAAGGAACAAAAGGCTAGCAAGAACCTTGTGGAAAATGAGCTTAAAAGAATCAGACAAAATGGAGTTAGAAAGAACCTTAGTTAACAAGGAAGCCACGAATTACCTTGTAACGAAAAGGAGCTAGAAAATATTTTATCAAATAAGAAAGCAGTAGTTTTGTGAAACAAGGCAGATAAATATCTTATCAAGAGAGAGCTAGTAAAACAAAACTAGATACACATTAAGAAAAAGGATAACCAGCAAAGTACAAGACAATAAATTAGTTATGCACGGTGATAATGCAGCCAAGTAAACTATACCTATTTTTTTGTCATTTCGTATCTCTAAAAAATCTCCGTAGGAAAAAACACTTGAAACCTATGTAAAACTGCACAACAACAATAAAATTAAACAAATACCTGAAGGTTTTAACTGTTCTTGAAATTCCCTGGTTTTTAATGGCTAAAAATCACACACGCGTATATCATCATTTAATCTTGCCTGAAAATGGCAACCTGGAAGGCCAAGACATTTTGCGAGATATATGAGAGAGGCCGAGGCTGGCAGGGGTTCTTGTCTGACCTGGAGCCAACACGACCTGCGGAAAATGGAACGGAAATCAACGAGGAAAAATGAAGGTATAAAATACAGGGAATATCAGCGTGACTGGGAAAAACAGCGTGATGCACTTGAGGTAACACTCTACACTCCTAGGTATTACATTCTGCCGACCTGGGAATAACACTGTGACCGACAATAACATTATAACACAACGCTATGATTTGGTATAACATTATTACAGACTGGGGATAAAGTTATTTTACCGGTTTTATCTAAACATAGTCACAATATGTTGTTCCTGCTGAACCAGTATCTCTCTCTCTCTTCCAGGTATCTCTGAACAACATACCTTACCAGCCAAACTGTGAGACCTGCTCTCCCACGCACTTCCACGCTCTCCCACGCTCCTCAACCCCTGACTATCAAGCCAAAGTAAAGCTTTTTACCCCGGGTAACTCCTTGTGTGAGTGTTAAGGGCGTTGTTACTGAAGACCGTAGATATCTATTATTAACAAGAACAAGCATCATCAACAATCGACAACCACAAAAAAAAGCACAGTAACCAACAATCAAACCCACAACCACCACAATAACCACAATCGAAATACAAACTACAACCACATCAACAACACCAAACGCAACAACAGTGGAACCAGCACCAGCAAAAACAGCAACAGCAACACTATCAACAACAGCAATATCAACAACAAAAGTAACAGCGCCCGGGAACTGGGAGGCAATGAAAAACGATCCAAGAAAAGGGAAAGTATCTATTTCCTTAGATGAAGGAAGAGAAGCAAAGCGTCCAAAGGCGACACATCTTCAGAGACGCTGTGGACGAGCAACGGTCATGACACCAGTGTCTACCTCGTGATGGTTCCGGAGATCAACGCTCCAGCGACCCGAGATCAGACCTGGCTAGTCCTATAGGCTGTTGGTATCTGATAGGAAAGTTGCAAGTCTGGTAGAAGAGGAAGGATTGGAGGGACGGTGTGGTCATTTAGAATGACTGAGGATAGATAAGATGATAAAGAAGGTGAACTAATCTGGCGAGGATGTAAGGGTGTATAGAGGAGGTACCATACAGGGTTGAGAGGAGGACGTGAAAGAGGTTATAAGGGTTAGGATCTTGAGTATCAGCTAACATACGAGTGAGTGCGTCAGGAGTGGAGGCAATTTTTGTTTTGTGGATGAGGGGGCGGGGTAAGTAATTTGATTCATTAAGAGCTAGGTGATTATTAAGGGATTAGTGAAAATAAATTTCGTAAACACGTTTGAGAACTCTTTCTTTCCGATACATGTTCATCTGTGGATCTATATCAAGATGGATTTAACAGAAGGATTAGTGTATGTGTGTTAGTTACCATTTTGTCCTAGGCACATGTCGATTAGACACTAGGCCTGTTGTATGTATGTGTGTGTGTGTGTGTGTGTGTAACGAAACACTTCGAAATGTTTCGGCCCCGCCGGGAATTGAACCCGGGCCCTCCGTGCGTGAAGCAAGAGCGCTAGCCACCATGCCATCAGGGTGTGTAGCCACCATGCCATCAGGGTGTGTAGCCACCATGCCATTGTGTGTGTGTGTGTGTGTGTGTGTGTGTGTGTGTGTGTGTGTGTGTGTGTGTGTGTGCGCGCGCGCGCGCGCGTTCGTTCGTTCGCACCGAATAGGTAAAACGTGCTATTTTGGCTTAAATAGCAACGCTCTTCTTGCCGAATAAGGCAAGCGAAAATTTGTGTATGCAATAATTTCTCAAAAATCATTCTGAACCTAACAAAAATAATATATTTCATTGTGTTTTTTTTTTTAAATTATTGTAAACTTATCAAAAATATATTTAGTTGGATTAGGCTAAATTAAATTACGCTTGTTATAATAAGATTAGGCAAGTTTTCTAAGGATCTTTTGGTACAAAATTCTTAATATTTACACTAGCATAAATGAAATTAAATATACATGTATCTTTAAACGTATAAGAGCAATTTTTAGAAAGGGCTTAATTTTTAAACGAGTTCTTTCAAAATTACCAATTTTACCTATTCGGCACGACATTATATATATATATATAACTCAAAGACAGCAAGATGGGTGAGAAATACAGGTAGTAGACCTATCCACTCGTCTTGGCTGACAGCAAGAGGATGCGTGCCCAGGTGTACAAGATCAACAGAGAACTTCATGCCGTCATGAAATAAATACATAACGTTCCTTAATAAATTATTTACTGAAATGAAGCTTACTACACAAATGTGAAATACATTCTACCATCACAGATTTATTTATTTGGATGAAATTATTAGATGGTTTATGAATTAATAATTTACTGTAGTTAATAAAAAAAAAGGAAACTCATACGAGTCACGGGAGGCACAGATGAGGTAGACAGACCAAAATAAAGCACTGCCCCAAAAGTGTCAAGACAAAAGGTCAGAACATGGCAGGTTGCGGTCGTATTAATGGCATCGTGATATTTTGCTAGCTGGTAAACCTTACTGGAATAATTCCAGCCAAACAGCGTTGTTTAACCTGATTATGTAAAGGGATCTATGAATTTGCGTTTGTGTCCGTAAGTCTGTTCAACCACCCGTTAACAGTATCCGAGATGTTAGGTTTGTTGGTTAATTGGGTTTATACCATATTGACTACAAGCGGGTTATTAAATCTTCCCGTAACCTGTTCACCACCAATTAAGAATGCTTTAATCCCTTAAAAATTAATTAAGAAACTTTACTTTAAGTAAAAGGACACAAATGCAACTAATGTGACATTTTATTGTGGCAACGTTTCGCTCTCCAGGAGCTTTCTCAAGCCGTTACAAGCGATAATGGACATAGTGGGTTTATATATACTCTCAAAGTGAGGTGAAATACTAGTGGTGGTAGTAGTAGTGATATTAGTAGTAGTAGTAGTAATACAATAAGGTAGAACAATCAATATGCACATGAGTAAAAGGTGATAAAACAAATACTAGGGTAGTATAACAATTGGTTAGACAAATATTTATGCTGGAGGTTGAAATACTACCCTAGTATTTGTTTTTTCACCTTTTACTCATGTGCATATTGATTGTTCTACCTTATTGTATTACTACTACTACTACTATCACTACTACTACCACCACTAGTATTTCACCTCACTTTGAGAGTATATATAAACCCACTATGTCCATTATCGCTTGTAACGGCTTGAGAAAGCTCCTGGAGAGCGAAACGTTGCCACAATAAAATGTCACATTAGTTGCATTTGTGTCCTTTTACTTAACATATTGTCGGTAATTCTACCAATATTATTACAAGAAACTTTACTGTTTATACACCGAAAGCCATACTGCTCTCGGTAAATATGCCATTGGTTAGAGAGGTTGAAAGCCTGTCGACTACACTAGGGTCATTAAAACTTCGCGTAGCTTGTTAACCAACATACAAGAATGCTTTAATGCCTAAAATAGGTATTAAAGTTATCTCAGCATATATACCCTGAGAGAACGACACCTCTCGGTGCGTACATGTGATATCTCGTTGGTTAAGAATTGGTTCCCAGTCTGGGAAGTTTTCAAACAGCACATAAATAATGCCAACCTTACCTATGACTACAACAACAAACCCGTCTCAGACATTGACACACAACTCAACATCATCCAGGAAACAATCACACAAGCAACCAACACAACAGTACCCAAGAAAACACATATAATGCGTTACTCTTTCAAGCCTTCAATCAGAACCAAAAGACTACTCATATGCTACCACAATCTTTTCCTCCTCACCACACATAAATTCACTTAAGTCCGACAAGATCTTACATTCCTCAAAAACAATATACTACACAGCTTGGAACTTGACCACAACATACATTGGGGTCAGCTCATCCACCAGGCAGACTAGCAATGAATAAAAGACCCCAAAGCCTTCTGGACATTTATAAAAAAAATCAGAGGCAACGTCACCAGTAGTAAATTCAAACACCTCACCCACGATAACACACACAACTCTGACCCACAGACAGCAACCAACATCTTCCACCCCCACCCCCCACATCCCAATGCTCTGCAACACACACAACATGTAGACCAATGGAACCGCGAAAACCTACAACAGACAACTCCAGACAGACGCATCCTCCTTGACACCCTCACCTCCACCCAGGAACTAGAAACCCCTTTTACCAATTGTGACATATAACAACTCCTGAACCCCCCCCCACCTCTAAGCCCCCGGGGCCTCAGGCCTAAACCACATCATACTCAAGCAACTTCCTGACTCAATCATCACAGCTTATACCAACCTCCTCAATGCTTCCATAGCGTCAGGCTACTTCCCTCCTCTCTTCAAAGAAGCTACAGCAATCCTCATCCTAAAACCAAACAAGGACCATACCGACCCCAAGAACTACCGCCACATTAGCCTACTCAAAGTCCTAGGCAAACTCTACGAACGACTCATCAACCAACGACTCAGAAGATACCTCGAACATAACTCCCTCCTCTCTGAAGGACAATTTGGCTTCAGGGCTAGGCGCTCAACCCAGGACGCTGTAAACATTATCTTGAACTACATTCACATCAACACAAAACCGGGAAAAACGACAGCCCTAGTAGCAAAAGATGTAGAAAAAACATTCGACACAGTCTGGCACAACGGACTCAAGCAAAAACTATGCACCAATTTCAACTTCCCCACAATCATTAAGAAACTCCTGTGCAACTTAGACGGCATAACGATGAGAATCAGGTTCCAGGGTTGCCACTCCGACTACTTCCCACTACACGAAGGCGTCCCACAAGGATCTGTCTTCTCCCCCACACTTTACATGCTATACACCAATGACATCGCAGCACCAGCACATGAAGACACCATCACACTCGCATACGCCGATGATATAACCCAACTCATCACCCACCGGACTATAGACAACCTAGCAAACAGAACACAAGATGAAGTAGACAGAGTCGCATACTGGGAACAGAAATGGAGAATAAAATCCAAAGCCACAAAATAAAAAATAACCTACTTTAACTAGAGAAGAAGAGACCCTCCCCCACTTGTTGAACTCAGAACAGCAGAAAGCCGCAAATACTTCCCAACGACCACGACAACCACCTTTCTGGGTGTCACTCTAGATCACTGCCTCAGAATACACCGACACATCAACAGTAAACACGCAATAGCTGGGAAAGCCCTCCGAGGGCTCCACAAAATTCAACAAGCTTCCACTCGCACAAACCTCCACCTCTATAAAACCCTCATCCGACCACTCCTATCCTACTGCCCTCTAGCCCTCTCCTTAGCCACCAAGACCAACAGACTAAAACTACAACGCATCCAGAACAGAGCTCTGCGCTGGGTGTTCATCACCAGGTGGGATGTCTTCCTCACAAGCGAATCCATCCACATCCAGGCGAACATCCCAGCCCTGAAAGTGTACTGGAAAACACTCAGCGACGAACAGATAGACTGGAGACCAGACATGACCACTGGACCGCCCAACTCGACGACAATATACGAAGACTCAACAACTCACACAACCTATCCTACTCGGTCCTAGCTCCTGCTCCCAACCCTCTGTTCACTTAACACCAAGCTACTGTAGCTGTATCCCTGTCTTTACAGGGTGGACCTTTAACGATGTCCTTTTTGTTTTTAAAAAATAAGTTCTAGTGCCTTGCAGTGTCTTAGTTTGAGCCTACCCCTTGCCATCGAACTCCCTTGCCGTGTCCTTGTCGCACAGTCTGCACCATCCTGAATCACTATCTGCCTAGCTACTGGGTCAAGCCCTGGTTCTATCTCTCCTACCCAAATTCCTTCCTCTCACCCACCTATTCTTACACTATCCCCACTTCTCCATTCACCCGTAAGGGTCTTACATACTCTCTTCGTATCGTTCGTAGAATTGATTAATGGAAAACCACGCTGAGAGAAATACACCCCCTCAGGATATGTATATCCTGTGATACGTCGTTTCATACTAAATTCTTATTATTTACATTTAATTATAACAACTGAAGGGCCCCACAATTATAGGTCAATGTACCCTATTCAGTCCATTACTTTTATGTTTACTGTTTACCAATACTAGTGTAATTCCTACGAATAGACACAAAGTAAATATATAATACTTGGAGAGAAATTCATCACATAATATTTCCACTTCCGAATTAATAATTATAAATATCTGAAGTCCCATTTGTGAATTCATGAGTATGGATGGAGGTGGAGTTATAAGGAAGTGACGTAACTATAAAATATATTCCACACATGGTATATAATATTAATATCTTTCCTCGGCCTATATGTTGCAGTGTACCAGGGCGAAATATACTTTTCTTACTGTCACGTTCCTTCCATTTGTATTCCATCTCAACATGCCAGTGCAAGCTGCCTGCGAAGGCAGATGAGAGCTGCTTCCCCTTCCTTGCACCCCACTCACTTCCCCTCACCTTGCACCCCACTCACTCCCCCTCACCATGCACCCTACTCACTCCCCCTCACCTTGCACCCTACTTACTCCCCCTCACCATGCACCCTACTCACTCCCCCTCACCTTGCACCCCACTCACTCCCTTCATCTTCCACCCCTCACTCCCTTTCGCCAAGGCAAATGAGAGCTGCCTCCCCTTCCTTGCACCCCACTCCCATTCACCTTGCACCCCCTCACTCCCCTTCACCTTGCACCCCTCACCTTGCACCCCACTCACTCCCCTCACCTTGCACCCCACTCACTCCCTTCACCTTGCACCCCACTCACTCCTTCACCTTGCACTCCCTCACTCCTTCACCTTGCACTCCCTCACCTTTCACCCCACTCACTCCCTCACCCCTTACCTTGCGCCCCCTCACCCCTCTCACCTTACACCCCAACTCACCCCCTCACCTTGCACCCACTCACTCCCCTCACCTTGCACCCACTCACTCCCCTCACCTTGCACCCCACTCACTCCCCTCACCTTGCACCCCACTCACTCCCTCACCTTGCACCCCACTCACTCCCTCACCTTCCACCCATCACTTCCCTCACTTTGCACCCGACCCACCCCTTCACCTTGTATCTTTACCCACACCTTCACCTTGAACCCCACCCACCCCTTGACCTTGCACCCCACCCACCCCTTCACCTTGCACCCCAACCCACCCCTTCACCTTGCACCCCTACACACCCCTTCACCTTGCACCCCTACACACCCTTCACCTTGCACCCGTACACACACACCTTCACCTTGCACCCCTACCCACCCCTTCACCTTGCACCTCCACCCACCCCTTCACCTTGCACCCCACCCACCCTTCATTCACCTTGCACTCCACCCACCCCTTCACCTTGCACCTCCACCCACCCCTTCACCTTGCACCTCCACCCACCCCTTCACCTTGCACCTCCACCCACCCCTTCACCTTGCACCTCCACCCACCCCTTCACCTTGCACCCCACCCACCCCTTCACCTTGCACCTCCACCACCCTTCACCTTGCACCCCATCCACCCTTCACCTTGCACCCCCATCCACCCCTTCACCTTGCACCCCACCCACCCCTTCACCTTGCACCTCCACCTACCCCTTTACCTTGCACTCCACCCACCCCTTCATTCACCTTGCACCCCACCCACCCCTTCACCTTGCACCTCCACCCTTTCATCTCGCACCCCCATCCACCCCTTCACCTTCCACCTCCACCCACACTTTGCACCCCACCCATCCCTTCACCTTGAACCTCCACCCTCCCCTTCACCTTGCACTCCACCCACCCCTTCACTTTGCACCCCACCCACCCCTTAACCTGGTACCCCACCCACCCCTTAACCTTGTACCCCACCCACCCCTTCACCTTGCACCTCCACCCTCCCCTTCACCTTGCACCTCCACCCTCCCCTTCACCTTGCACCCCTACCCACCCTCTCACCTTGCACACCCACCCACTCCTTAACCTTGCACAACACCCACCCCTTCACCTTGCACACCCACCCTCCCTTCACCTTGCACACCACCCACCCCTTCACCTTGCACACCCACCCACCCCTTCACCTTGCACACCCACCCACCCCTTCACCTTGCACACCCACCCATCCCCACCTAGCAACCTGATCACGCATTCGCTTAGCCTCTACGAAGTGTATCACTCAGGTCCAGCCTCGACCTAGTACCTCGTGCCTCGAGTCCATTTCTCTGGCTTACACAACTGGATCTTCGTCTTTCTTCTATGTCTTTCTGTTACTTCGTTTCATTTTCCTCCTCTTCTTCTCTAATCTAACTTCATTACTACTTCAGTTATCAACTGATATCGTTTAATTACCGGAGGTTCGAGTCTCAAATACGTCTTGTGATGCGTCACATGAAGAATAATGATATCGTCATTATTGTGCAGATTCTCGAGAATTCCGTGGCAGGAACTCAACGTAAAATTCGGAGACACTTCTTTATAGAACGTTTCGACTACTGCTGGATCATCGTCACGTCAGAGAGTAAAGGGAAGTAAATCCTACCCTCGTTTACTATCTCAATATTGTATCGATAGTGGTTTAGAAAAGACGGAAACTTCTGAACATTTATCTCCAATTTGGATGGTAGTTGTGAAGAATATTTTCAATTTTTTTTTTTTTACTTATGTTTATTTTGTAAACGTTGCTGTGGCTGTGCTGTCCTGTCACTCAAGAACCAAATTAGAAGAGAGAGAAATACAAACAGGTTTAGAAAAAGAATCTGAAGAAGAACATGGAGATTTACAAATAGGAAATATAAAGGAAGGAAAGAGAGTATGTTTGAGCACGGTAAGGGGGAAGAGATAACAGGCGACATTTGTTCTGTACCAATGTCATCCGAAGAGTAGAAAAGAATATCGGGAAAATCCACATATCCTGTCATGAAAGCGGAAAATGCCACATTGGTGGTTTTCATTAGTTTCCTCTGCATAATGTCCTTGAGCGACCTCTGGAGTGGATGCCCATGAAGGACCTCAGGTGTCCATCAAGGACCTCAGGTGTCCATCAAGGACCTCAGGTGTCCATCAAGGACCTCAGGTGTCCATCAAGGACCTCAGGTGTCCATCAAGGACCTCAGGTGTCCATCAAGGACCTCAGGTGTCCATCAAGGACCTCAGGTGTCCATCAAGGACCTCAGGTGTCCATCAAGGACCTCAGGTGTCCATCAAGGACCTCAGGTGTCCATCAAGGACCTCAGGTGTCCATCAAGGACCTCAGGTGTCCATCAAGGACCTCAGGTGTCCATCAAGGACCTCAGGTGTCCATCAAGGACCTCAGGTGTCCATCAAGGACCTCAGGTGTCCATCAAGGACCTCAGGTGTCCATCAAGGACCTCAGGTGTCCATCAAGGACCTCAGGTGTCCATCAAGGACCTCAGGTGTCCATCAAGGACCTCAGGTGTCCATCAAGGACCTCAGGTGTCCATCAAGGACCTCAGGTGTCCATCAAGGACCTCAGGTGTCCATCAAGGACCTCAGGTGTCCATCAAGGACCTCAGGTGTCCATCAAGGACCTCAGGTGTCATCAAGGACCTCAGGTGTCCATCAAGGACCTCAGGTGTCCATCAAGGACCTAGTGTCCATCAAGGACCTCAGGTGTCCATCAAGGACCTCAGAGTGTCCATCAGGACCTCAGGTGTCCATCAAGGACCTCAGGTGTCCATCAAGGACCTCAGAGTGTCCATCAAGGACCTCAGGTGTCCATCAAGGACCTCAGGTGTCCATCAAGGACCTCAGGTGTCCATCAAGGACCTCAGGTGTCCATCAAGGACCTCAGGTGTCCATCAAGGACCTCAGGTGTCCATCAAGGACCTCAGGTGTCCATCAAGGACCTCAGGTGTCCATCAAGGACCTCAGGTGTCCATCAAGGACCTCAGGTGTCCATCAAGGACCTCAGGTGTCCATCAAGGACCTCAGGTGTCCATCAAGGACCTCAGGTGTCCATCAAGGACCTCAGGTGTCCATCAAGGACCTCAGGTGTCCATCAAGGACCTCAGGTGTCCATCAAGGACCTCAGGTGTCCATCAAGGACCTCAGGTGTCCATCAAGGACCTCAGGTGTCCATCAAGGACCTCAGGTGTCCATCAAGGACCTCAGGTGTCCATCAAGGACCTCAGGTGTCCATCAAGGACCTCAGGTGTCCATCAAGGACCTCAGGTGTCCATCAAGGACCTCAGGTGTCCATCAAGGACCTCAGGTGTCCATCAAGGACCTCAGGTGTCCATCAAGGACCTCAGGTGTCCATCAAGGACCTCAGGTGTCCATCAAGGACCTCAGGTGTCCATCAAGGACCTCAGGTGTCCATCAAGGACCTCAGGTGTCCATCAAGGACCTCAGTTAAACCTGAGGGGTTAACTAGACCTGTTACAAAGTTGGAGTCACTCTTACCTCGAGAAAGCTCATCGAACTCTTTTTTTCCTTCATAATTTCAAACATTACTGTGTCCGTGTAACTTAAATGGACACAAAATTTTACCCACATCTTTTTTTTCTACCAGTAAATCCATTCTAAATACATATATTTTATCCACGTTCCTTTAATTTTCAGCTTAATAAGCTTACATACGGTAACGTATTTGTTCTGGTTTTCTCTCAATCGATTTTTTTAATCGCATAGACTTATAATAAATAAAACATTACACGTTGAAAAAATATTTTGAAAGATTGTAAGATGGTGATGAATAATGGTGCACTTTTATAAAACAACTTTTTAATTATGGCTTTTGGAAACTCATATAATGGAAAGCAAAATGGAAAGCAAAATGGAAAGCAAAATGGAAAGTCTGAATGAGGTCTTTGTAATGAAGTCCTTAGTGCAGGGAACATGAGAGAACGTGAGGGAACCGGGAGCCGATGTGATGGGGGCTTGGAGCCGACGTGAGGGAACCTGGAACCAATGTGAAGGAACCTGGAACCGATGTGAGGAACCTGGAACCGATGTGAGGGAACCTGGAACCGATGTGAGGGAACCTGGAACCGATGTGAGGGAACCTGGAACCGATGTGAGGGAACCTGGAACCGATGTGAGGGAACCTGGAACCGATGTGAGGGGGAACCTAAAACCGATGTGAGGGGGAACCTAAAACCGATGTGAGGGGGAACCTGGAACCGAAGTGAGGGAACCTGGAGCCGACGTGAAGGATCTCGGAGCCAACGTGAGGGACCCTGGAGGTATGGACCAGCCCGTGGTACTGTAGTCTGGGTCTGATCCACTATGGTGACGGAAATAGAATTGCCATGGAAGATAATAAGCAGAAAATTTGGCCACCTCACACTGAACTGAGATTTGCACTCCCGTGGTAGAATATGTTTGAGCTCTAGAGAACAAATCAACACGGTGAAGCGTAGTAGAACCCGAGAACTCAGAAACTAGGAGGGAGGTGACAAGTAATGATAGTAATAATTTTATTTCTACAAGTACATGTACAAGGTATACAAGCCTACCTGACATCAATGACATACTACTATATAGAAAGCCGCTTGTTATGCAGAGCATAATAAGCGGCTTGACATAGTAGTATGGGTCGCATCCTGACATAGTATGTCAAGATACGACTCACACCAGTCGACTAACACCCAGGTACCCATTTTACTGATGGGTGAACAGGGATAACATATGTAAGGCAACACGCCCAATGTTTTCACCCTTGCCGGGAATCGAACCACGGACCCGCACCGCTCAAATACTGTCGGGGTCACACACATACGTGGGGATGATTTCCACAGTCACGGAATGAGTTGAGAAGAAAATTCACAAGACGTCCCTCCAAACTCAATAGCAGCTCACTGAGTCTCTTGAAGTTTCGCTCGCCATTTCAAAATACTCAGGGGCATCGTTAGAGACACGCGTAGTCAAGTAACTACCTAAGATTCCTAGCTCAACAAATCACTTACTACTCAAAAGTGTAGTGTGGAGACAGGGTGGTAGGCGGCGCTGGAATCAGCATTCCTCTGAACCAAGGATTCAACGTACACAAGGGACACCATAGTCACACTCACATGGACGCAAAATTTATGTACATGCAAGTGAACTTTTTTCCTGTCAGGTCTGACAGTTTTCAACACTATATATGTTACCCATCCCATGTGATGAACTGTTATTGAAAAACTGCTAGTTCCCATTATGTAACTGTAATACTGAATAGGATAGCAGCACATTCCATTGTATACAGTTGAAGATAGACTAGAAATGAGACGGGTCGATGTTTGGGTCAATCTTGGTTCTGTGAGCTGGTTGTGAATTGGAGGTGCCTCGGTGTTGAAGGGTTCTTAATCCAAGGATATGAAGCTATCATCTTTTTTTTCCTAGAATCTAACCTGATTGCTTATTACTGTACAAGCGCTGAATGACCCCCTACAGGTTTAGTGCTTCCCTTCGAGCACGTATCGTCGGGTGGCAGACGGAGGATCAAGCCTCCACTGAGTGATCCACTCCAGTGTAGAGTTGTACATGAATAATATCATTGATTCATCCATGATATTTTGATGCCGATTCTTCAAAAACAACATATGTGGTATAATACATTTTTTTTATAAACGGTTCAAGATGTGAATTATCTGCATGGAAAGCGGTAAGCTCGTAGGGGTCATACAAAGGTGGGTAATGGGATGTATTCAGGTTTGATCTAGGGAAAGAGATAGCCCCGATTCCTTGAATAAAAAACCCTCCACCAGCACTAAATCGCCCCCTCAATACAGGGTCCTAACATGAAACCTTCCTGTTTTGTCAAGTCAATAAACACATTTTCTCAATGAATAAAAAAACCACTATGCAGAATAAATTTTTATTGGGACAGTGTTTCCCAGTAGAGCTTCATCAAGTCATGAGTTGACAAGAGCTTTACCATGAGAGAAACGTTGTCGCAATAATAGCTTGTTATTACAAACACAGGTGTAGACTAGTGGCCTGTACACCTGCAGGAACGATCAAAAAGGCATTAAATACTTATATTTCCTTAACCAAACAGCAGTGTATGTACAATATATACAGGATATGTACAATAAAGCAAATGCAAGCAAGAGACACGGGGAGAACCGTAATGATTAGACTTGAAGGTAAGTCTGCCAATGTTGATTTACGAGTGTACCACATCGCTTCACAACTTTGGCGGGCTTCCTTCTCATTGGCTGGTTGAGCCACGGTGTTAACATAACGATGAGACCCCTACTCGTTATACCCTTAGCACCTGGTTCACTGGTCGTGGGGCATACCTGTGTGGGTATGTGACATACACAGAATAAAATGTAATGTACCCTCAGCATGCCACACTTGTTATCTATACTGTGTCTTCTTACCCACACAAGTCATCCTCTACATTGTCACCAGCGCTGATGTTAATGCAAGCAGATCACCTTATAATTATGGGAGGAAAGCCAAATGTTTCCACTGATTTCAGATGTCGTCGCCAACTACTTGGTCATATCTCCAGACCACGACAATCAACTTTTTCTTCTTCAGTTTCCAGCTTCCCGCGTCGTCCTGACTCTTCTACTTAGAAAAATGAAGGGGAAAAAATATGGGTCTGTAGGGGAGACAGAGAGAGGGAGTGAGGGAGGACGGGGGTAGGGGTAACTGAAGAAAAAGCTACACTGTCTCACAACCTTCAGACTGTAATAACTCTCGAGCAAGATTTTCCCAAGTCACCTCTCTCTCTCTCTCTCTCTCTCTCTCTCTATGGAAAATACAAATACTTTTTCCATTTCCAGAGCCTCCAGCCTTTTTTTCCATCTAAGAGATGGATGCCTCCTTACTTAGCTCAAGCACCTCCGGCCTGTGTGTTGGCCCTAAAAGATGTACAGCTCTTTTCTAGTTCCAACACCTTTTCACAGGAGACAAACACCATCATCTCCTGTTCTTAATCCTCCAGCCTCATTTACCCGCTTCCATTGCATCTAAGATTTTTTTCCTGGAAAAGATGAACACCTGTTCCAGTTCTAGTGCCTCCACTCATCGCACTCTGTTCTTCCTGGAATGATCAGTATTCTGGAAAAAATCCCAAGATATTACAGGTATTTGGTAGAGGGAACATTTGAAGGGGCCACTCCTGAAGATGGGAAAGAGAGCTGAATAAAACAAAAGAGCATTTTAGATGGGAGAACTGAGAAAATGGTAATTGAAAATATACCGAATGGGAGCGTGCAGAAGTAAGACGTGTTGGAAAGGAGAGGGGAGATGGACGGAGTGCCGAATAGGTGAGTATATAAAAAAATAAAGGAGTGCTGGATGGGAGATGGAAAAAGGACAGGAATGCTGGATAGAAGAACTGAAATGAAATGAATGTCAGGTAAAGTGCAAATATGCAAGGAGAGCTGGATGGGAGAGTGGCGATGGCCAGAAGTGAAGAATGGAAGACAGCAGGTTGAAGGACTGATGAACTGAATAAGATGAGAAGAACAGAATGGAAAGTATCAAGACGAAATATGTATCGAGCCAGTTAAAGAGGTTTAGGATTTGTAAAAAGAAGAAGGAAACGGAAAGAGTGTAGGGGTGGAACTTGGCAAGGAGAGGGTGACCTAACCGAGGCTTGAGAAAGGTGAAATGTGCCTGAAAGAATAAGATAGTAGTCACTTGAAATGTGAGAATTTGTGATAATGAAATTTGTTCTCCAATTACGGCAGTCATTTTCACACGATTTTCCCTTCGTGTATTTATGCATGTTTTATGCAGGCTACTGCACTATTGCAACAGATTGTATATAATGTAAGGTGTTTGTAGTGTGACGGGGATGGGGACAGGGGTGCTCCATAACTGTATAAATGGTGGACACGTAATAAACAGCAGGTGGACACGTGTGAAATAATCAACTGGGAGTGACAACATGACCGTCACTGGGGACTTAATAGCTCCATCCAGCACAACAGTTTGCTTAAAAAATAATGGAAATATAAATATTTGTTTTCCCTGGTTAGTTCAGGTGAGGTTAGCGTACATGAACTTATATTTCTGCATAATTACGGAACAATAACGAAAGTTACAAAGATGGCAGCCATCGAATCGAAGATAAAAGATAATAGTTTACGGGAGTGAGAGAGTAAGTGATATAAGAAAGACAGACCAAAAAAAAAGAAAATATAAAAAAGGAGGAGAATAATAAAGCTGTTTTAATATGGCAGAAGATTATGTGGAGAGAGAGAGACAGAGAGAGAGAGAGAGAGAGAGAGAGAGAGAGAGAGAGAGAGAGAGAGAGAGAGAGAGAGAGAGAGAGAGAGAGAGAGAGAGAGAGAGAGAAAGAGAGAGAGAGAGAGAGAGAGAGAGAATGAGGTGAGAAATAGCTGTTAGGGTGGAGGTGTATGGAAGACGAAAATGGCTGTAGGATAAGAAGAGAGGTGAGCGCAGGAAGGGGAGAAAGAGAAGGGAGAGGGTGAGAGGCCGAGGGTGAAGAATTGTATGACGATGGAGACTGCTGTGAGACCGAATTAAAAAAAAAAAAAATGGAATGCGGAGAGACATTAAACGAGGTGAAGAACGTCACCGATACAGGAAACAAAAAGGTTGTGTTTTGAAGGCAGGTAATAATACATGTATCCCAGACACTCTTGGCAACGAAAGATACATGTATTCCAAACATTCCAGGCAGGGAGAGTAAGATACATGTATTCCAAACATTCAACACAGGGAGAGTGAAATACACGCATTCCATACATTCCAGGCAGGGAGAGTGAGAAATGTACTCCAATCATTCCAGGCACGCACGCATGCACGCACGTACACACAAAATGCTTGTCTGTCGAGGATATTCCAGGCACAAGACAGACAATAATGGGATCACAGTAGATTAATTCTCTGCCGATGGCGATGCATTGAGCTTACCAAGCGTTACATTGAACCTTCCAGGAATATTGAGTGCTGCAGGTACGTTGAATCTTCCGGGAAGTACATTGATTCCTCCAAGAGGTAAATCATGTCCTAAAACTGGTACATTGATTATAGACAAGAGGTCATTTAAGTCTTCCAGGGTATAGAGTGAGTCTTCCAGAGTGTTTATCGAGTCTTCCAGAGTGTTTATCGAGTCTTCCAGAGTGTTTATCGAGTCTTCCAGAGTGTTTATCGAGTCTTCCAGAGTGTTTATCGAGTCTTCCAGAGTGTTTATCGAGTCTTCCAGAGTGTTTATCGAGTCTTCCAGAGTGTTTATCGAGTCTTCCAGAGTGTTTATCGAGTCTTCCAGAGTGTTTATCGAGTCTTCCAGAGTGTTTATCGAGTCTTCCAGAGTGTTTATCGAGTCTTCCAGAGTGTTTATCGAGTCTTCCAGAGTGTTTATCGAGTCTTCCAGAGTGTTTATCGAGTCTTCCAGAGTGTTTATCGAGTCTTCCAGAGTGTTTATCGAGTCTTCCAGAGTGTTTATCGAGTCTTCCAGAGTGTTTATCGAGTCTTCCAGAGTGTTTATCGAGTCTTCCAGAGTGTTTATCGAGTCTTCCAGAGTGTTTATCGAGTCTTCCAGAGTGTTTATCGAGTCTTCCAGAGTGTTTATCGAGTCTTCCAGAGTGTTTATCGAGTCTTCCAGAGTGTTTATCGAGTCTTCCAGAGAGATTATCGAGTCTTCCAGAGAGATTATCGAGTCTTCCAGAGAGATTATCGAGTCTTCCAGAGAGATTATCGAGTCTTCCAGAGAGATTATCGAGTCTTCCAGAGAGATTATCGAGTCTTCCAGAGAGATTATCGAGTCTTCCAGAGAGATTATCGAGTCTTCCAGAGAGATTATCGAGTCTTCCAGAGAGATTATCGAGTCTTCCAGAGAGATTATCGAGTCTTCCAGAGAGATTATCGAGTCTTCCAGAGAGATTTATCGAGTCTTCCAGAGAGATTATCGAGTCTTCCAGAGAGATTATCGAGTCTTCCAGAGAGATTATCGAGTCTTCCAGAGTAGATTATCGAGTCTTCCAGAGAGATTATCGAGTCTTCCAGAGAGATTATCGAGTCTTCCAGAGGATTATCGAGTCTTCCAGAGAGATTATCGAGTCTTCCAGAGAGATTATCGAGTCTTCCAGAGAGATTATCGAGTCTTCCAGAGAGATTATCGAGTCTTCCAGAGGATTATCGAGTCTTCCAGAGAGATTATCGAGTCTTCCAGAGAGATTATCGAGTCTTCCAGAGAGATTATCGAGTCTTCCAGAGAGTTATCGAGTCTTCCAGAGAGATTATCGAGTCTTCCAGAGAGATTATCGAGTCTTCCAGAGAGATTATCGAGTCTTCCAGAGAGATTATCGAGTCTTCCAGAGAGATTATCGAGTCTTCCAGAGAGATTATCGAGTCTTCCAGAGAGATTATCGAGTCTTCCAGAGAGATTATCGAGTCTTCCAGAGAGATTATCGAGTCTTCCAGAGAGATTATCGAGTCTTCCAGAGAGATTATCGAGTCTTCCAGAGAGATTATCGAGTCTTCCAGAGAGATTATCGAGTCTTCCAGAGAGATTATCGAGTCTTCCAGAGAGATTATCGAGTCTTCCAGAGAGATTATCGAGTCTTCCAGAGAGATTATCGAGTCTTCCAGAGAGATTATCGAGTCTTCCAGAGAGATTATCGAGTCTTCCAGAGAGATTATCGAGTCTTCCAGAGAGATTATCGAGTCTTCCAGAGAGATTATCGAGTCTTCCAGAGAGATTATCGAGTCTTCCAGAGAGATTATCGAGTCTTCCAGAGAGATTATCGAGTCTTCCAGAGAGATTATCGAGTCTTCCAGAGAGATTATCGAGTCTTCCAGAGAGATTATCGAGTCTTCCAGAGAGATTATCGAGTCTTCCAGAGAGATTATCGAGTCTTCCAGAGAGATTATCGAGTCTTCCAGAGATTATCGAGTCTTCCAGAGAGATTATCGAGTCTTCCAGAGAGATTATCGAGTCTTCCAGAGAGATTATCGAGTCTTCCAGAGAGATTATCGAGTCTTCCAGAGAGATTATCGAGTCTTCCAGAGAGATTATCGAGTCTTCCGAGAGAGATTATCGAGTCTTCCAGAGAGATTATCGAGTCTTCCAGAGAGATTATCGAGTCTTCCAGAGAGATTATCGAGTCTTCCAGAGAGATTATCGAGTCTTCCAGAGAGATTATCGAGTCTTCCAGAGAGATTATCGAGTCTTCCAGAGAGATTATCGAGTCTTCCAGAGAGATTATCGAGTCTTCCAGAGAGATTATCGAGTCTTCCAGAGAGATTATCGAGTCTTCCAGAGAGATTATCGAGTCTTCCAGAGAGATTATCGAGTCTTCCAGAGAGATTATCGAGTCTTCCAGAGAGATTATCGAGTCTTCCAGAGAGATTATCGAGTCTTCCAGAGAGATTATTGAGTCTTTCAGAGAGATTATCGAGTCTTCCAGAGAGATTATTGAGTCTTCCAGAGAGATTATTGAGTCTTCCAGAGAGATTATGGAGTCTTCCAGAGAGATTATTGAGTCTTCCAGAGAGATTATTGAGTCTTCCAGAGAGATTATTGAGTCTTCCAGAGAGATGATTGAGTCTTCCAAAGGGTTTTTTTGAGTCTTCCAAAAATAATATTAAATCTTTCAGCAGGTATATTGAGTTTTCCAAGTGGAGTACTAAATTTTTCTGCAGGTATACTGGATCTTCCACTAAGTATATTGCGCACTTCATGTGATATATTGAGCAATCAAAAATATATTTTATGCATTAAAGTACACATATTGCATGTTCCACGAGAAATATCGTCGTTTTCAGGGGGTAAATTATACGGTCCAGAAGATATACCAGAGCTTCCAGGAACTAGATAGAGCCTCTTAAGAAGTATATTACGCCTACCATGTATATTACTTCAAGAAGTATTTGTCTTTCTTGAAAATAATGTTTTCTTTTAAGAACTGTATTGCCCATTATAGAAAGCACACAGTGCATTCCAGACGGTTTATTGCAGCATGCAGCAGATATATTGGTCTTCAGCTGAAGTATTGCACTTTCAAGGAAGCGTAATGCTCGTTGGAAGGTATATATCCATCTCTCAAGGTGGTTAATACAAATACATACACGTACACAAAACAAATCACAGCAGATCAAAAAGTCAGTACAATTATAATTAGATAAAGAAAATGAAACAGCCGTGAATAACAAAACAAAAATGTAGAAACAAAAGCTGTGGGGAAAGTCTAGCAGAGAGTCACTTTTATAACTTCAGAAATAGATTTTTCTCGTGGGAATGTAAACTGGACAACCCCATTACATCGGGAGACAAATGGTGCAAAGCCGACAAGTGTTGAGAAAGACACAATTGCAGAGACGAACTTTATTGAGATGTTTCGCCTGCAGACACGCTTTTTCAGTCAACACACAGGGATGCACAGCAAGCAAATTTATACAAGCGTAGTCAGGCGAGTGGTCTGGTGAGCGAGGTCACTGTGTGAGGTGAATTGAGAGAGGGGAGCGCTGTGAGTCCTATGATGACTGGTGTATATTAGTTGTGTTACAGGTTTGGCTAAACTGAAATCTCCTTGTTGTTGATGGACTGTATTCAGTGTTCGGATTAGTGCAGCTTCCAGGTCAATGTCATGTTTTATCTGTCTTTAATGACCATCTGGACGTCCTTCCAAGACATGTGTGCAGTTAATACAATCCAACAGAATCAAGGAACTTTCAGTTTAGGCAAACCTATAGCACAACTCAAACTAGCCATCGGTAGGACCAATATTCCTTCTGCAGTGCTTTCACCTCGCAGTTCACCTCACACACTGACCTCGCTCACCTGACATCTCACCTCACTACGTTTATATATTTGTTGTACATCCCTATGTATTGACTGAAAAGTTATAAAATAGTGAGTTTCTACCCAATACTGATGAAAGAAAACATCCAAGGGCAGAGAGATAAAGATTCTGATTGGCTTGCGTAAACAGAGATTAGATAAGACTAACCTGCGAGAGCGAGACGAAAGACCTGAAAGGAGGTAAAGATGGGAGACTGCGGGAGAGAATACGCAATGGGCAGGTTAAAGAGCTCCTCCCAGCTGACGTATTTAATCCCTCAAGAGCGGCAGACATTGATGCCATCTTGAAATCATGAATAATGTTTAGGAAAGCCACAATCAACTTCCTTCCCACTATCAACTTTCCTCCCACTATCAACTTTCCTCCCACTATCAACTTTCCTCCCACTATCAACTTCCCTCCCATCATTCCCACCAACACCTTCTGTTCAACATTCTTGCCTACTATTTCCTAGCCTTCATGCCCACCCCTTCCTCAACGTTCCTCTAAACTCAATCCAAACTCTTCCAATCATGAGATTAATAATTAAAAACACTACTCCACTTAATTTACAAGCTAGGAGCTGTTACCTACATCAGCTCATTTGAAAGCCTTTTTATTGTTATGAGACATACAAATAGGGAACAGGATGAAGTTGGAGCCATCTGTGGGCCAGCGATTTTATTTGGTCAACTAATTATATCGTTGATTTCATTTTTCTGTACGAACATGTTCCGAACTCAATTCATCCTAGGAATAAATGATCTCAGATAAATGGTGTTTTGGAGAAGGGTACAGAGTGTAGTTGCTGCTTGCTGCCCTTCTTGTGTGGAAGCTCACTTCTTGCTGTCCTCGGAGTGGAGCCATAACAGTAAGGCCACGCACGTCCCTCCTGTGTTGATGGCTCTGCTGAGATGACAGATAAATCCAGGCTGGGTCTAGGCGAGAGAAGAGTCGTCTTGCTTTTTTCTCTATTCTGTCAAGAAATCTCGGATGAGACGGAGGGCAGGCTGTCCAAGAGTGTGGATCATACTCAGGGTGTTAGCATACTAGTGCCTCGTATAGAATCTTGCAACCTCTACTATCGAGCAGATGCGAGATACGCCGAAGTGCTGTAAGCTTCCTTGCCGCATTGTTTGCAAGATTTACAACGTGGGTCTTCATGGTCAGTTTGGAGTCAGATTTCCTCCCAAGGATATCAACTTCGTCCCCAGGTACCAACACTCTCCCATTCATTCTTACTTCTTCTCCAGCATTACCATCAGAGTGCATAGAGACCATCATCACTTGTGTTTTCTCAGGAGCAAATGTGACCTGCCATCGTTTTCCCCAGGCTGATATAGTTGTATTCTGGTGATTGATGCAACTTAGAGCAGCTGGCATTTCCTCTCTTGGGTAAGTAAATGTATGGGATTCTGGGATGAGATGAAGGTCATTGAAGTAGACATTCCATAACAATGGCTCAAGTATGCTTCCCCTGTTGAACATTTGCACCGATAGGATATCTTGGTGACTCTGTCCTGTTGAGACTACACTTTGAGATCTACCTCGAAGGTAATCGCTCCATCTTCCTCTACCCCGTCCATATCCATTTATATCCATCCACATATTTTCCCTTCCCGTCTTGCTTTCCGTCTCCTTCCTTGTTTACTTCTCCTCTCCTGAGAATATAAACAATACCAGAGTTGGTATGAACATTTGATATTCTTTGAATATACATTTGATATTCATGGTATATACATCTGACGTTTTAGAAAAAAAAACATCTGCCGTTCTTAATATAAATACTGATGTTTTAGGTAAACATCTGTCGTTCTAGGCATATACATCTGACATTTCAGGAAAAACATGTCGTTCTAGGTATAAATAATGACGTTTATGGAGAAGTATCTGTCGTTCTAGGAAAAAAAATACTGACGTATAAAAAAAAATAATTCTACGAATATTTATCTGACGATTGATGAAAAACATTCGTTCTAGGCATAAATATCAACGTTGCCCAAAATAGATGACGTTCCAGAAATCTGACCCTCCACATAATCATCGACATGGCAGATGTAAACATCTGATGCTACATATTTAAACATCTGTCTTTCCAGAAAAAAACATCTGATATTCCAGGTACAAATAACTGATTCCCCTTATGAACATAAACGATACTGATATAAACATTTGACTTTCCAGATATAAAAATAATTCTGATAATTACTCTCATGTTTCATATGATTTATGATTACGTCTAACCTTATCATTATGCATAAAATAATGATACAAATACAGCATTTATTGAAGCAGTTTTGCAATAGATTGCATCACATTATTCATGAAAAAGTGCTTAGATGGGGGGTAAATAACACCTCTGGATAGGGAGGAAATCCAGATTGATCCGAGGAATGGAAGGAACAGTTTAGTGCATCCAGCATTGATATATTCAGACCATTATTCAGCATATATAATCTTGGAACTTCAAGACATCCCAATACTGTATTTTTCCTTATTTTCTATTCTTCCTAATGCTGTACTGTTATGTATGCTGTATTTTTATGTGTGCTGTATTCGTACAAACACCCATGTAGCTTTGTTCTCTATTTTGATCTTTTTCCGATATTGTATTCTTCCTTACAGCGTGTTTTCCCATACATTGTATTCTTCCTCTGCAGTTTTCTTACATAAGCTGCATTCTTCCTACTGTATTTTATAAATATTAGAGCACAGGAAGTCTTTGAATTTATATATTATATGTGTGTGTGTGTGTGTGTGTGTGTGTGTGTGTGTGTGTGTGTGTGTGTGAAACAAATAGTTTTGAATCATTTACCAAACTGTTGCAGGCCTGCGTTCGACCCCACGACACATTGTCCTCCCTCAAGAGACAACACAATGTCCCGCCTCAAGAGACAACACAATGTCCCGCCTCAAGAGACAACACAATGTCCCGCCTCAAGAGACAACACAATGTCCCGCCTCAAGAGACAACACAATGTCCCGCCTCAAGAGACAACACAATGTACATGTCAATTACCCACTCAACCATAGATCCTACAAAGATCACGCACCCAGCAGAGCTAGGTGTTGTTCGTGATCCGAGGACACTCGTAGCAGTGGTATGCTCAAGAATTAATTTCAGTCTCCTCCTGTTTGAATACCCGCCTCCACAAGCAGTCTATATAGCAATGAAACCACGAAACAAGTAATTTTGAATCATTTACCAAACTGCGGCAGGCCAGGGTGTGACTCCACGACTCATTGTACTAATGTTATAAATAAAATCCTTTCTGACCGTAATGTTTTCATCATTTTTACTATTTACTGCAATTATTGCCATTTACCTTATTACACTATAAAAATTATTAATAGTATTTATCATTATCATCCTTAGTGTTAGTATAATGCAAACTTTAAGGACTAAAAACACTTGTTTCTTGAATACAACAATAATAGTTTTCATTAACGGAAATTATTATAAAACGAAAGCGCTTAACCGTCACGGGTCATGCAGCACTGCGTTGCAGAAAATAGTGCGGGGGCTATAAACAACTAGGTGGAGAGGGGATCAGAGATCAGTGGAGAAAAGGGCTGGAAGGGACGCTAAGGGCTATATGTCAAAGTTCGTATAGTAAAGTCAAAGGTAGGTCCGTCTGCAAGAAGGGAAGATAAGGTAAGAGCGGTAGGGCGGCGGCTTCGTTGGAGGTAAATCCTGCGAGCTCGTTGGTAAACCCGGCAATCCACAAGAAAGTGAAGAACCGAAATAGAGACCTGACAAACCTCAGAGAGAGGAATAGGGTGTCGTTCCATGAGATACCCATGGGCAGGGCGAGCATGGCCGATGTGGAGACGGGAGAGCGCAGTCTCCCGAGTACGGCAACGGTGGTAAGAAGATGGCCACAAACCTAAAAGCGGTTTAATAGAGTGGAATTTGTTATGACGCATGTCCGACCACCGTTGTTGCCAACGGCCGCGAAGACAGGCAGAGATGACTGTAAAACAATCCCTGAACGGAATATCTCTAGGAAACCAGAAGATCATGAACCGCTGACTGCGCAGCAGCATCCGCTTGTTCATTGCCCTGTACATCAACGTGTACAGAGACCCAACAGAAAACAACGTCTTTGTTTTTGCTAGCCACACGACACAACTATAGTTGAATAGGACCAGTGGCTTGTAAAGCACTGAAGGAATCTGAAATGATCACAAACGTCAAAAGAGACATATATGTCATACGGAGAAGCGCTATGAGGATGGCATACAACTCGGCAGTAAAAATACTAACCGAGCCTAACAAATGACCTTGGACAACATCGTCAGGGAACATCGCCGTGAACCCAACACCATAAGATGATTTAGAACCATCTGAATAAACAGCAACGGCATGAACATGCGACCGGAAGTGATCAAGAAAAAGAGAGCGAGAAGCAGTCATAGGTAGGAGAGCTTTGGCACACGGCAGTAGGGGAGAACAGACACGGACACTTGGAATCTTCCAAGGGGATCGAACTTAGAAAGAGTTGTAGGAGAAGCCGCAGAAAAGACTTGGTCACCATAATCCAAGTTGGACAGGACTAGGGTGTAGTGCAAACGGAGGAGAGTCCGTCGATCTGCTCCCCATGAACGATGCACAAGAATTTTAGAGATTCAGCCGACCATGGCAAGCTGCCTTCAAAGAGGAAATGTGAGTTTTCCATGTTAACCGGCGATCGGAGAGAAGGCCAAGAAACCTGACCGTATCACGTTCTGGAATACGTGAGCAGTGTAAATACAATAGAATATCTAGGACAAGAGGAAGTCTAGTGAAGGTAATGAAATGGGTTTTCGTACTAGAAAATTTAAATCCATGAGAAGTGGCCCAATGGGAAACTCGGTCAATCGCATCTTGAAGGGAGGCCACTCCTAGGCGACAGCCAGCGAATGGGTAAGCTATAGCGAAGTCATCCACAAAGTGACGACCAAATAAGCGATGGAAGAACGGAGGGTAAGTCATTTATAGCTAAGAGAAAAAAGGGTAGTGCTAAGGACACAACTTTGTGGGAGTCCCTCGGCCTGAATAATGTCTAAGGAAAGAGAGGCTCCAACACAGACTCGAAAATATCTGTCGGATAAGAAAGCAGCAAGGAAGGTTGGTAGATTACCTCGGAGGCCTAAGGAGTGGGCCTGGACTAAGATGTTATACCTCCAAGTGGTGTCATAAGCCTTCTCAAGATCAAAAAAGACTTCTAGGATGAAGTGCTTATTACCAAAAGCATTTCGCACATACGTATCTAAGTGGAGCATAGAGTCCAAAGTAGAGCGGCCGTTGCGAATGCCATAATGGCAAATTCCATATCAGACGTCTATTCACCAATCGTTCCATCACCTTGCAGACTACACTGGTCAGATCAATGGGATAGTGAGAGGTATCAAGCCCCGAGGTGCCTGGTTTGCGAAACGGTAGTACAATGGCAGATTTCCATTGTTGAGGGAGAACACCTTGCGTCCACATAAGATTGAAAAGACGCAAAAGGACTGTAAGGGCTGTAGAAGACAGATTATATTGCATACGGATATGAATATCATCAGGCCCAGCTGCCGATGACTGGCAAGCGGAAAGCGTGGACTAGCTCTAGAAGAGTGAAAAGTATGTTATACGGCTCCATTCCATTAGAAGAGAAATCCAAGGGCAATTTCTCCCTGGTAGACTTAGACGCGAGAAACGAGAGACAGAGGTGAAGCCCCTGGGAGACACGGACAAGATAGTTCCCGATTTCCGTGGCAACTTCAAGAGGTGCCCCGTGGTCCGGAGATCTCGGGTTCGATTCCCAATGGGGTGGAAATATTTCAATGTGTTTCCTTACACTTGTCCTGTTCACCTAGCAGCAAATAGGTGCCTGGATGTTAGTCGACTGGTATGGGTCGCATCCTGGGGGACAAGATTGATTGAGGACCCCAATGGAAATAAGACAGACAGTCCTCGATGACACACTGCTTTTCTTGGGTTACCCTGGGTGGCTAACCCCGGAGGGGTTATCTTATCTAACACTAACACCAGCAACCAGCAAAATGGGAGCTGGGTCCAGAGTGTACTTGCCACACAACTTCCATACCTTCTTCTAAACCGTACACATAGGGAAAGTCGAGGTAATAGTAGAAACGTAATCTTGCCAACAAGTAGATTAAGCGTCGAGTATGACGCGGTGAGCGACTGCCCTTGCCAGGTTAAAATCCAAAAGACGATCTGAGGTTCGATTATATCGATAACGGCCCCACGCAGCACGTTTAAAACACAATGCACTGGCACACGCAGCAGACCACCAAGGCACACATGTCTGAGAATGCCTACCTGAGGTTTGAGGAATAGAACGTGACGCTGATACACCAGCAAAAGATGGTAAGATGAGAGTATTAGTCCCAATTCGCTCGTCTAAATTGCCAACGGGGGCTACGAGGCGGTCGGGAATGCGTAGAAGTAAAAAAAATAGGAAAGTGATCACTGTCGTGCAAATCCGGGAGAACAGACCAAGCATAATCAAGTGCAATTGACGAGGAGCAGATAGAAAGATCAATGCAAGAGAGAGACTGAGTGCGAGAGTCACATGAAGAGGATGAAAAGTGAGAAGTCTCTCCAACTGATTACCACGAGAGTCACGCTGGAACCCTTCCCAAAGATGGTGAGCGTTAAAATCATCTAACAAGATGGGCGGAGGTAGAGAAGAGATCAAGAACGCAATATCCGAGACACAGAATGCACGGGAAGGGGAGAGATATAGAGAGCAAACTGTATACCATCTGTACAAATAAATATGGGCTGCAGTATAATGCAGCAGAGAACGAACAAAGACCTGTTGATACGGTATACCAACGTGCACAAGAAGTGCACTATCATTAAATGATTCATCAGGAAAGCGATCAGAAGAATGCAGCAGCACATAGTCTAAAACTGGACAAATTACAGATGAACGAATTTTGAGCTCTTGTAACCCGACACATACTGGGGAAAACTGGGAGAGCAACACCTGGAGCTCTCCCCGATTACTCTTGAGGCCACGAATATTCCATTGTAAATAAGTCATTAATCACAAAGACAGGTATGCCAACAATAAGAAACAATAAAATCTACGGGCAAGTAGGGTCAGTGAAGTCAATGTGTGGAGACAAGGGAAAGCATGTAAGCAAGGAGGAATCAGAATGCTGTGAAGGAAAAGATTGCTGCGAGGGTCGTGAAATATAAGAAGGGGTAGAAGGAGGCGTGCCAATGTAAATGGAGTGTTCTGTCTCCGCAATATAGTCAGCGGACAAGGAAGTTGCCTATGCCATGACTTCAGAGACAGGTGAGGTAGAGCAAGTAGGGATCAGGAAGACTATTGAGGGAACCTGGAGAGATGCGCCAGCGGGGACAGAAGAGTCCTGTGGTGGAACAGGAGAGGAAGGTGACTGGGCCTTGCAGGTGTGCAAGGCCTTGCAGACTGAGAAACTAGCGGGCGAGAAGTAGAGGTAGGAATAGGTAAGGAGGTGGGGGTTTCAGAAGGTAAAACCAAAAAAGAATTAAAGCCGGGAGTAACCCCGGAAGACACGACACCGTAGGAGCTGCTAGGCGGGAGGACCGCCAAGGTCGGAGGTCTCCTAGCTACTGGAGAATAAGGAACATAAGAAAGATTCCCCTGAAGAATTTCTCGTTCATTAAGATAGACCTGACATCGGCGGGAAAAAGAAGGGTGAGGTTCATTGCAATTGAGTCAAGTGGGGGGAAGACTGCAAGATGTATCGGCATGATCCGTGGCACTGTAGACCGGGCACTTCACCGCAGATCTGCGGTATTTAGTGGGGTGTCCAAAGAGTCAGCAAATTTCGACACTGTTGGGGAGTAGGGTCCACTTTACGGACCTCTAGGCGATGGCCCGCGATATAAACGAAGGACGGGACTTCACGGCAGTCAAAGGTTAATTAAGTGGGCAATGTTACTGGAAAAGCGCCTCCACCCACGAGCGGGCAGGACCTATGTATCCACTTCGAAAACTGGAAGGTCCTGAAGGGCTAATTGCTCCAAAATATCAACACAAGACAGAAAATCACACTGTACAATGGTACGTGGTAAAACCACCATACCACTGCAAGAATTTTGAGAATTTTGTGAGCTGTGATAGGAATGTTATCAATGGAAGTAAGATGGGAAAAATCATGAGCTTGTTTTACATTCTGAACTGTATCTATGCACACACCGCTTCGAAGAGCGTGAAAGAATATATTTTAGCCAACGTGTCGTAAAAGAGCTTTACCAATACTATGGTCTGAAAGATAATCAGTTGGAGATGTCGGTTGTAGGGAAAAGAATTTAGTCCACTGCGTACTTGTAAACATGCTGTGTAAAGGAAGTGGGTATCACATAGGTCGTTTCTGGGTGGAATGAGTAGACATTGAAGAACCGTCGTCAGCAAATGGTCTGGAATGTTTAGGCGTAGTTCCTCAGGTCGGGCTGACCTGAGGTAGGTGGGCGATCTGAAAACCATCGCACCGTATTCGGGGAAGCCAGACACATAGTTAAAGGTGTGCAAAAGGCAGAGACACTAGAAGAAACAGGCAGAGCCTCAGCATCTGGAGCAGGTGACGAAGCGTCACCAGCAGAAGGTATAGGGGTATGGGAAAGTCTGGAGAATGGCCCAATAATGAAGCGGGGTCAGAACAGGATGTGGTAACAAAAACGGGCCTGGGAGGAGGGTTATTATGGAACGAAGACTCCATGATGAAGGTACTTCCTTCTTATTATTATTTTAAAGAAAAAAAAGAAAGAGGGACAGCAGAGGGACAGTCACTAGAAGGCATGAAAGGGCCGTAAGTTTCCCCTCTCATCCGAGAGGACTTCGAGACCGTGAGCAGTGCAAATGCAGTGTGGAACCCGTTCCATACCCTACCCTTCACGCCAGTAAACCAGCGCTCCGGAATAGCAACCTCACATATACCAAGCTTCCTCGACAGACAAAAGAGTGGGCGGTCGGAAACCCACCACAAAGCATACCTCCTTCGGCTGCCACCTCGGAGAACCGACAGGCAGCCTCTGGAGATACACCCGTCACCTGCAGGACACCCCGCCCACCTCTCGGAAATTCGGGAAAGGAGCAGGGCGCCTCCAGATAATCCAGATTCCACGGCAAACTACACCACACCCGAGGAACCTCCCGGAGCAGGATGAACCTCGGCACACTTCCCCCAACCTAGAAACCGTAATGCCATAAGGGAGGACCCCAGAGGCTACAAACAGGATAAGGAAAAGAGAGGGTTGGGAGGGGGGAGGAAAGGGAAAAAAAGGGGGGATGGGGAGTATGAGATAGGGAAGGGAGGATTGGTGGTAATTAGGTTCGGTCTGAGGAAGGAGACCAAAGGGTCTAATTCCTTAGACCAAGAGCCTCTTCGCCACGTCAAGGAGCCCCCTTCTCCTTGAAGAGGTCATTAACGGAAAAATTAATAAATGTGAATACTTTTAAAAGCGAAGTATTGTAAGAATAGTTTCTTACTAGAGTGGTCCCTTGGATTACGATATTAATCCATTCCAAATGATGTATCGCATCTAAAAGTAATCTTAATTCAAACCCCAAAATACATGGATTTATGTCAATTTGTTCAAAGCCCCAGAACGGCAACTTGCACTGTAGCTTGGACTTGACGAGTTGGTGGTGTGGTAAAGTGTGGAGAAGTTATTATTTCGAAGAAGCTCCTTACAACTGCTGCCTCCTGAAAAAAACTGCCCAGAGTTTATTGTTTCTGTCGCTTTCTTCTGTGGTTCTTAAAATAAGATAAAACATTATCTTCAAATGCACAGGAAGTGTGTTCAGTTTTTTCAACGCCTGAGTGTTTTCTTAGGATTCTATCAACACCTTCCTGATAAGCAACTCCTGAATTTTTCCAGCTCTTGTTCTATGGTCAATTTCCTCCATTTCATCCTCTCCACTGTCCTCATCCATCTCCCCTAATTGCTGGAGTGCCTCAGTTGTCAACTCCTGCCTGTGGTCCTGAATTAACTACTCAACATCCTTTTCATCAACCTCTAGCCCCATTGCCTCACCAAGAGCGACTCTCTTCTAGTTTACATCCTCCTCAGCCTTCAGAGTCGTAGATGACTAAAGGCCACAAGTCCTTCCAGGCCACAGTGAAGCAACGAGTGAAAACTTACTTCTGAAATTTTTTCAAAAGAAAGAAAGCTCCAGTTCCTTGGATCAAGATCCATTTATTAGCATCCAGAAAGTTCTTGGAGTAATCATTACTATATTACTAGAGAAGCGGTAAACACGTAGGGCTCACAGAGTAAGAGGGGCATGAGTGGATGAAGTAGGGTTACTGACAGTCACATGCTGCCGTCTGTCTAAGGTTGAGCTTAATAAAAGTGATAGCATATTATTATAATCAAAAGAAGCGCTAAACCACAAGGGTTATACAGCAAGTGAGAGCATAACCTCTGATTCTATAATGCTGTGGTTTCCGTAGATATTATGTTATACAGTGTCAAAATCTTTCTTGTAGGAATAGGTTATTTATTATTTTCTAGAGCTGAGGATCCTGGCATATTTACGAGAGGCTCATTTACACACAGTTTTTCCCGGCCTAAAGCCAAATTGGTAAGGGTTAAGAATATTGCGTTTAGTGATAAATATATATTCGTTTATATATTATTTTTTCGAAGATTTTTTTTGATAATAAAGGCGAGTTAGAGATAAGTCTTAAGTTGCTAAGAGCCGTGTCTCCACCTTTATAAACCGGGGTAACAAGAGCAAGCTTAAGTAAATTTGAGAAAGTTTGGGTTTCAAGAAATTTATTAAACAGTCGAAGTGATAGTTGATAACACTTGAACAGCTTTCTGTTATATGAATGGTGGTACACTCGCTTTATTACCTGCTTCATTCTCAAGTGTTTTTAGTATTGAATTCACCTTTGAAGAATTTATTGAGGATAGTTAAAAGGAGGTTTGGTAACTATCTCTGTGATGATCACTAACCTGAGCAATAGAGTTTGGGATTTTTCTGGCAAGTTAGTAGTCCCTGTTATTGAGAAGTCGTTAAATTTATTTACCGTCTTAGCAGTATGGATGAGAGGATTGTTTGGTTTGGTCAGTACAATTTATTTGGTTTTAGCAAGTTTGTGAGAGCCCAGAATATGAGTGTGTTTTCCAGGTCATTTCGATATAGCACTATTTATTTAAACCTGTGTGTATAATACAGTTTGGATTTCTTTATATCTTAAGATTTGTTGGGATTTTTAAGCAGGAGGGTTAGTCACCCAGGATAACCCAGGAAAGTCAGTGCGTCATCGAGGACTTTGTCTTATTTCCATTGAGATCTTTTCATCTTGTCCTCCAAAATGGGACCCTCACCAGTCGGCTTCACTCAGAAAAAGACCCCAATGGAAATAAGTTACTTTGACTTTTTTGGGTTATCCCAGGTTCTCTACACACATGCTGCTATGTATGATCTATATAACTATTTGTGTATAACTGAATAAACTTACTTACTTTACTACTACGTGAACAGGGCCAATAATAATAATAATAATAATAATAATAATAATATCTATTTCTACAAGTACATGTACAAGGTATACAGGCCTAGCTGATATCAATGACATACTACTATATAGAAAGCCGTTTGTTATGCAGAGCATTTCGGGCAAATTAAGTTAGTTTTTGTCCCAGGATGCGACCCACACCTGTCGCCTAACTCCCAGGAGCCCATTTTACTGATGGGTGAACATAGACAACCGGTGTAAAGAAACGCACAGTGTTTCTATCCTCGCTGGAAATCGAACCCAGACACTCGCCATGTGAAGCGAGAGCTAGGGGGCCCAACGTTTCCACTGAATCACGGACACTCTGTGAGGCGAGTGCTTTACCAACCGAATTAAGCCTACTATATTTTCATAAATATGCTTCTCATCAATAGCTCTTGAAGTGGTCACAACCCAGAAACTAAATAGCTAAGGGATATTTAGTCTCTTGGTTGTGACCTGTTTGGTTTTTGAGGAACAATAATTATTTTAAACGTATTGAGTTTCTTGGAAGGATAGCTATGAGTGACTGCCGCCCATTGGATGGGCATAGAGAACATGCAGAATTATCAATCAGATATATCAATCTTGACACAACATACGAGTGCAAAATGAAGTCTATATATACTCTACGGTAACAGACGCCCCGTGGCCTGGTGGCAAAAGCTCTCGTTTCACACGGTGAATGTCCGGGTTCGATTCCCGGCTAGGGTTGAAACATTGGGCGTGTGTCCTTACACCGGTTGTCTATGTTCACCCGTCAGTAAAATGGGCACCTGAGTCTTAGCCGACTTGTGTGGGTCGCATCCAGGGACAAAACTGACCTAATTTGCCCGAAATCCTCTGCATAACAAATGGCTTTCTATATAATAGTACGTCATTGATGTTAGTAAAGCAATCATAGTACTAGCTTAGTAGAACCCACAGTCAGTGACCAGGCTTCAAACATCGTTTATTGTACAGCAATAAAGGAATGGAACAGAATGCCTGCACATGTCAAAGCCAGTCATAGCATGAACCAGTTCAAGAAGAGAGCCAAAACGTACCTAATGAATGTAGCGACAGAAAAGGAGGCGAATGTTTTTTTTATCTTTTTTAGCTAACATACACGTAAATGTAAATAACTTTTTTTACCTTATTACTAGTATATTTCCTTTATAGTATAATAAGATACTATTATCTCCTTCATAGTAAAATAATAAGTTATTTAAAGGACCCCAATGGAAATAATTCACTTTGACTTTTGTGGGTTATCCCAGGTTCTCTACCCATATGCTGCTATGTATGATAATCTATAACTGTATTTGTGTATAACTGAATAAACGTACTTACTAGCTAGGCCTTTTTACCTTGTATATGTACTTGTAGAAATATATTATTATTATTACCATCGTTACACACTAAATGGTTTTCTTTTAAAAATTTAGTAAAAGAAAACGACTATTTATTTGGTTAACTTTAAGAAAAGTCAGGCCAGCCTGACGTCCTCAAGGAAAGTCAAGCTAGAGGGAAATCGCTACATTTAGGCTGATTTCTCATTCACTTTCAATTTTCCCTTCATCACCATTAATTCAATCTCATTATACACTAGGCACACACCTTGGAAATAAGTCACACTTTCTGACTTAACTGGGTTATCCTAAGTCAGGAGACTTAAAAGGACCCCAGTGGAAATAAGTCACTCTGACTGACTTTTTTTTTATTATCCTAGGTTCTCTACACATATGCTATAGGTTTAGCGCTTAACATGAATTATTTATTTTTTTCTACACATATGCTGCTATGTATGATAATCTATGTAACTATCTGTGTATGCATGAATAAACTTACTTACGCAGGTCAGGAGACGCAGGTCAAAAGAATAGTCTCCTGACCTAAATCATGACTAAAGTCATGACTTGTCGAGACTAACTCAGTATTGTGCCACCTATCGAGGCCTAGGAATATCATTCCTAAGCAGGAAATTTTATGTTATGGGTAGGGACCTGGTTGCAACTACAGTCATGACTTAAGTAATTAATTACTTATGTTATGACTTTAAAGAAGACTTCAGCGGTGCTGCAGAAGCAGTATTGTTGAATTTTACATTATGCTCTGAATTATTTGTAAGTATTCAAGTAATTTACTCCTGGAAGTGACCAGGGTCGATCACTACCAAGCTGATGGCGCAACAGTTTAGAGGACTGAGGATCGATCCTCTACCACTCCAGAAACTGCCAACTTTCAATGTTTTATTCCTAGAGATAGCCAAGTTTTTGTTCAATAAATATACGTATGAGAATTACACCTCGGCCGTGCGTACTTAGGCGTTGACATGACGTACTGTATGTGCAGCACTTGGGAATCTTCCTTTCTGAAGCTATCTCCTGCATAGCAGGCTTCCTCAGTCAAGTACAGAGGTTATTTTAATATTGGAAGCGATAGAAGCATTAGAGAGATAATCTTGGTTGTTTCGACCTTCGATAATCAGGCTTATTGCAATAAAGGGAAGATTGCTCTAATTCCTTAGATCAACAGTCTTAAACACCAGTATCCCTTGAAGAGTTATATACCCCCAAGCATCATAATGGTGTGCAGTACCGAAAACATGAGGAACCCAATGGAAATAAGTCACTGATTTTTTTGGGTTATCCTGGGTTCTCTACACACAAGCTGCTATGTACGATAATCTATGTAACTGTATTTTGTGTATACCTGAATAAACTTACAGACATATGAGCAACACTTGGGTGTCTTTATTTGAAGACGTTTCCCCAACTAGTGGCTTTATCAGTTCAATACCACTTAAATCGTAGATTCTTGCCCAACGCTTAAAATGCTTAAGGTATTGAGGAATTAGGCATGTGCAACACCTGAGTAGCAACATTTAAAGACTTTTCGTCAACCAGTGGCATTAAGTTCATTCAGGTACAAGTACACACAAATACATAAGAACATAAGAAAGAAGGAACACTGCAGCAGGCCTACTGGCCCATGCGAGGCAGGTCCAAATCTCCCACCGGCTTAAGCCAATGCCCCGACCCATCCAGGTCAGGTTACATTCACTTAAGGAAGGAGCACGGCATCTGACCTAGTAGCACAAACTAGTCAGGTCCAACTCACACCCACCCGCACCCACTCATATATTTATCTAGCCTATTTTTAAAACTACACAACGTTTTAGCCTCTATAACTGTACTCGGGAGTTTGTTCCACTCATCGACAACTCTATTACCAAACCAATGTTTTCCTATATCCTTCCTGAATCTGAATTTATCCAACTTAAAGCCATTGCTGCGAGTCCTGTCAATACTAGATATTTTTAGCACGCTATTTACATCACCTTTATTTATTCCTGTTTTCCATTTATACACCTCAATCATATCCCCCCTAATTCTACGCCTTTCTAGAGAGTGCAGATTCAGGGCCCTCAGTCTATCCTCATAGGGAAGATTTCTGATACATGGAATCAACTTAGTCATCCTCCTTTGTACGTTTTCCAAAGCATTTATATCCATTCTGTAATACGGTGACCAGAACTGTGCAGCATAATCTAGATGAGGCCTCACCAAGGATATATAGAGTTGAAGAACAACCTGAGGACTCCTATTATTTATGCTTCTTGATATGAAGCCAAGGATTCTGTTCGCTTTATTGCGAACACTTATGCACTGCTGTCTTGGTTTTAGATTACTGCTAACCAGAACTCCTAAATCCTTTTCGCAATCAGTAGTATTAAGATCTACATTATTTAGTTTATATGTGGCATGGTTATTGTCCTGTCCAATATTTAGAACTTTGCATTTATCTATATTAAACTGCATCTGCCACTTCTCCGACCACTGCATCAGTCTATTCAAATCTTCCTGGAGTGCTCTAATGTCCTCATTTGAATGAATTGGACGGCCTATTTTGGTGTCATCGGCAAACTTGCTTATGTCGCTATTTATTCCCTCATCTATGTCGTTTATGTAGATTGTGAACAACAAGGGGCCCAATACTGACCCCTGTGGAACACCGCTTGTGACACTTCCCCACTCTGATTTCTCCCCATTTATGCAAACTCTCTGCTGCCTATTTGTCAACCATGCCTCTATCCAGGAAAAAAATTATCCTCCTATTCCGTGTGCCTTAATTTTCCTCAATAGTCTCTGATGTGGGACTCTATCAAAAGCCTTACTGAAGTCCATATACACTATCATATTCATTACCATGATCTACCTCCTCAAACACCTTAGTGAAAAAAGTTATTAAATTTGTAAGGCAGGAACGCCCTTTTGTAAAACCGTGCTGAGATTCGTTGATTAATTTATGCTTTTCAAGATGGCTGCCCAAAAAGTCAGGCAAAGTGACTTATTTCTACTGGGGTCCTTCAGATGATATACAAAGGTTACGAGTCCCCCAGCCTTGCAGAACTATGCACAGATTACTTCAGCTTCAACTGTCTTCGTAAATCAAATCTCTATTGAACTGTTAAAGCCATTGGTAGGCGAAAAGTCTTCAAATAATGGTACCCAGGTATAGCACACGTGTCTCAATTCCTCATGTCCGAAGCATTAACTGATGCGGTGTTGGGCCAGGAACATTATTCTGTGCTCTAGGTCACTGAAGAATCCTGAATTTTATGCTGGCACCTGATTTAACGTGATCATAAGGATTTTCAAAGAAAATATTAAATGAGAAATCATTGCAGGAAAAAAATAATTTACAAAAATGTTTTAAATGTCATGGAAAAATATACAAACTGATAAACAAAAAATATTTCCCAGCACAAGGTCGACGTTACAAGAAATGAAAAAGACACATTTGTAATATTTTGTTTTATTTTATTTGTATTGATCAGTCTATATATAAGTGGTACATTAGCACACAAACCTACTTTCTTGAGGTTCTGGAAGACAATAGGACTGAATGTTTCTTGGATCTCTTGTAGGGTTAAAAGAAAATAGTCAGGAATTCCCGGTAACTGTTAAAGGCTATCAGATAGTTTTCCGAGGATTCCAGATAAATTATCGAGGATTCTAGGCAAGTCTTCCAGGCTTTCGGCTAACTCCAGAGGATTCCAGAGAGAGAGAGAGAGAGAGAGAGAGAGAGAGAGAGAGAGAGAGAGAGAGAGAGACAGACAGAGAGAGAGAGAGACAGAGAGAGAGAGAGAGACAGAGAGAGAGACAGAGACAGAGAAAAGAGAAAGAGAAAGAAATAGAGAAAAAAAGAGAAAGAGAGATTGTGGAAGGACCTTAAGAAGAGGATCTTATGGATGGGCTAAATAGAATGCCTGGTTGATATGACATAGTTAATATGGTCCTCACAAGGGTAGTGCCACGGGTAGTCACACTTCTCTTCCACTGGGTTGAACACCATGCGTTCATTGCCGAGTATGGGGCAGTGAGATAAGACAGCTTCCCCATAGTTGCATTCGTAATACGAGTAGCAGTCCTGTTCCCTTGGTAGGTTTACATTAGTCAACTTAGGGATTGAAGAACACTTTTCTGGAATAGGTATAAACGGCGGGGGGAAATTGGTTGATGTGCTAATGGGGGTAGTGGTAGTGGTGGTAGTAGTAGTGGTGGTAGTGGTCGTCGTGGTCGTTGTGGTGGGTGCTGGAAGAATCGGTCGGGTCCCGCAATCAACCTAGGGATGGGCAGAACAATATTTTTTTTTTTTTTTAAATGAAAGACTTATTTGTGTTACTGCGCGGTCTGATGGAGTTATCTCTCATATAGGCCTCTGTACCACAACATACTCAAGAGGCCTAATAGCTGTGCCTCAGATCCCTCAATAGGTAGCGGCACTGCAACTCAACTCACTTGATTGACCTAGGAGCTAAAACTCAATCCTCAGATGAGGCTCGGGAGCTGGAGATCAATAACTTAGAGGCCCAAGAGTTTTAGGTGTTTACACTCAAGAAGCTTAGTACCTGTAACTTAACACACACTCAAAACTTTTGATCATCACCCGAAAGACGCATCTAATTTTGTCTTGGATTTATCCACGATCTTCCATGCTCACACGTTCTCTAGTTTCTCTCTCTATATATATATATATATATATATATATATATATATATATATATATATATATATATATATATATATATATATATATATAGAGAGAGAGAGAGAGAGAGAGAGAGAGAGAGAGAGAGAGAGAGAGAGAGAGAGAGAGAGTGAGAGAGAGTGAGAGAGAGGAGGAGAGAGTGAGAGAGTGAGAGAGAGTGAGAGAGAGTGAGAGAGAGTGAGAGAGAGTGAGAGAGAGTGAGAGAGAGTGAGAGAGAGTGAGAGAGAGTGAGAGAGTGAGAGAGACAGACAGCCAGACAGCAGACCTGGAAACAAACTACAAATCAGGGGATCGACCTGATGTGAGAAAACACAAGGGAGACAAATGCTGCATAAGAGGCAGGACCTGGAGGTACGAGGAGAGGTGAGAGGCAGGTGGAACTCGCATGACCTAGGTAAAACTACTAATATAGGAAGATTTCAACAACTGAAAAGTATATGGGATTTTATTTCATCGTATTTCTTAAAAAGCTAAACTTATGTTGGTCAATCGAGGCTCGATCCTTCGTCCAATCAAACTGTTGAGCCTTCCTATCAAATAGACTGGGAGAACTGGATCAAATATTAAGAGGTATTTGGGTGAATATACATAACTGTTGGAGTTCTACTGGGATTGATATTGTGACGTCTACTTTTCAGGGACATGTGAACAACATACAGGAAGAGTAATGAATCCCTGTTCGTAGATGTTGTGAAATTATTAGAGAATAAAATGAAATCAGGTCAAGCAAAGGCTACATAAAGACCTGGATTGATGACATAAGTGGCTACTGGAATTCAACCTCAGTAAATCCAAGGCAAGGGTGAGAAGATCGGAAACAGAGTACAAACTTGGAGAACAGAGGCTACAGACCTAACTTGACGAGGATCTAGAGGTGGGCATAATGTTGAGCAACCCGCCATAACAAACACATAAGCCAAATAACTTCTGCCGCAAATCTAAAGTTAGTTTTAAGAAATTTCAATAAAAATTTTTATCACCCTACATTCGACGTAAGTCAGGTCCGACTCTGAGTATAAGTAAGTTTATTCAGGTATACACAAATACAGTTACATAGATTATCATACATAGCATCATATGTGTAGAGAACCTGGGATAACCCAAAAAAATCGGACAGTGACTTATTTCCAGAAATGAACCTACACCTGATATAGTATACCAAGAAACGAGAGAAACTATAATTGTTCACGATGACTGAAAAAGAAATGAACCTGACAATGCAAGAGGATAATAGATCAGGGGAGATAAGGCGACTACATACAAAATACACAAACAATTTGATAATGCAGACAGGAAAAAGTTATTTTAGAGGCAGAAGCCGGGTTAATAAAGGAACAATTTAAAGTTCATGATATCTGTAGAGTCAAAGAAATGTTTAAAATTTTATCTACAGCCTAAGAGTGGTCAGGAAAATAGAATAAGTGGTGAAGGCAGACTTCATGCACAGCTTTAGGAATATCAATGAAGGGGCTTGCGAACCTTGAAGGATGCCAATTCAGTCTAAGTCAAATAAGACGTAAAGACAAAATTTTTGAATTCCTCCCCGATGTTGCAAAGATTAAAACCCATACATAATCACACACACACACACACACACACACACACACACACACACACAGTGAAACTTCTGGAAGCAACAAAAGTATCAGAAAAGGAGCTGAGTCATCTAGACTTTGTAGTTTACACAGAAAATGAAAATGGTAAAGCTGAAATTTCTTATGGAAAACCACTTAGTGACAGCGCTGATGCAGCGCTAAGTTATGAGGGATGGAAGTGGGAATGAAGAATGAAATAAAGAAATGGGGAGGACTAAGACGCCGTGAGAAATTTAAAAAAAAAACTTGCCCTGGGATAAGGAATTGGAGGGTAAAGCTATGTAAGACTGGAAGAAGCTAAGAGTCAAAATAGCAAAAGGCAGACAAAATTCATACCAAACATGAAGAAAAAGAAAAGAAAAGAAGAAAACGTGGTTTAATAGGAGTGAAGAGAGGCCAAAAGAAGGAACAAGAATGATTGGAAGAATTATAGAAATGAAAAACAAGAAACCGGAAAACAACCTTGAGAGCTAATTTGAAAATTATTTATCATCAAAGGCAAAAACTGAATCAAAGTTACTCCACAACCACATAACAAAAATGACGACTGTCAAGAAGAGGAAAACTGTTGAAGAATTTAAAGACTTTAGCTAAAAAAAAAGACAGATCTTCACAAAAGTAAACACTCCTGGAAGGTACTGTACTCAGAAGGGTTCAGGTTCTACAAAACATCAGCACAATAAAAGTGATGAGACTAGTAAACGAGCTTTACCTATCAAAAGCAATAGGACTAGACAACATCCCCATGGGTGTTGAGAGGAGCATAACTACTGTAGGATCCCAGAACGAAGGTCGTCAGTAAATTTTTCCAATTAAAACAGACGCCAGATATTTAAAGAAAAAAAGGCAAATGCTGTCCTTATATATAAAGAGGGACATGAGGGAAACTGAATTACAATCCAATATCTCTAGTATGCATACTGCCAAACGTTCTTGATATTACGATACGCAAAATCTCAAAAAGAATCGAATAGGCAGAAAAACATTATTGGAATTAAGAGGACCACGATCAATGGGACACAGGTAAAGCTGAAGACACATAGGAGCTGCAGGGTTGTAAGTATCACTCGAGTCTCAGAGTGGTTGACGCAGTGGAGGAAAACTCGGTACACAGCTTCAAGAGTAGATATGATAATGCTCGAGGGATTAGAAGTCAGTGATACCGATGAAAGTTATCTAGAAGGAGGGACCAGGAGGTGAGTCTGGATCCCCGCAAACACAATTAGGTGAGTTTACACACGCACGCACGCACGCGCGCACACGCGCACACACGCACACACACACGCACACACACACACACGCGCACACACACTCCACACACACAAACTTCTCATAACAGGCCAAGTGTCTATCGACAATTGCCTTTGACAGCTGGTAACAAAAACACACACACACACACACTACACAAACACTACACAAACACTACACAAACACGCTACACAAACACGCTACACAAACACGCTACACAAACACGCTACACAAACACGCTACACAAACACGCTACACAAACACGCTACACAAACACGCTACACAAACACGCTACACAAACACGCTACACAAACACACTACACAAACACACTACACAAACACACTACACAAACACACACACACATAATAGAGCAATGGTGGATACACTAGTTGAAGTGGCCAGGAGGGCTCATATGTGTAGGACAAAATTACTCATAATGGGGGATTTCAACCAAAGAAATTGACTGGGAAAACCTAGAGCCACATGGGGGACCAGAAACGTGGAGGGCTAAGATGATGGAGACAGTATTGGAGAACTTCATGCACCAACATGTTAGGAATACAACCAGAGAGAGAGGAGAGGATGTTGCAGCAAGGCTAGATCTCATATTCACCTTGAATAGTTCATACATAGGGGACATCACACACGAAATGCCCCTTGGTGCTAGTGATCACGATGTCCTGAGTTTTGAATACCTTGTAGAGTTAACAGTGGAGAATGCAACAGCACGAGAAGGACGAGAGAAGCCAAACTTCAAGAAGGGGACTACATATGCATGAGAAGATTCCTGCATGAAGTGCAGTGGGAAAGAGAACTAGAGGAAAAGACAGTAAATGAAATTATGGAACTAGTAGCCACTAAGTGCAGGGAGGCAGAGAAGGTTATTCCAGAGGGTAACATGAAAAAATGTAAGACCAGAGTGGGCCCATGGTTTAGCTGGAGATGTGAAGAGGCCAAAGCTAAGTGTGCTTGAGCATGGAAAAAGTATAGAAGGCAAAGGACTCAAGAAAACAAGGAGTTGAGCAGAAGAACCAGCAATGAATATGCCGGGATAAGGAGAGAAGCCCATAGGCAATACAAGAACGACATAGCATCAAAAGCCAAATCTCGACCAAAGTTGTTATATAGTCACATTAGGAGAAAAACAACAGTCAAGGACCAGGTAATCAGACTGAGGAAAGAAGGAGGGGAGCTCACAGAGTGACCAGGAAGTATTCACTATAGAGACAGTAATGTTTCGAACAAACCATGGAGGTAGAGTGCACCAACAGGTGCTGGACACAATACACACAACCAAGGAGGTGTTGAAGAAACTGCTAGGTGAACTAGATACCTCAATGGCGGTGGGCGCAGATAGCATATCTCCATGGATCCTGAGAGAAGGAGCAGAGGTACTGTGTGTGCCGCTAGCAGCAACCTTCAATAAATCTATCGAAACTGGGCAACTGCCCGAGGCGTGGAAGACCGCAAATGTAGTTTCAATTTAAAGAGTCAGACAGGCAGCGTTAAACTACAGACCAATATCACTGACTTGTATAGTATGTAAAGTCATGGAAAAGATGATCAGGAGAAGAGTGGTAGAGCACATTGAAAGGATTGGGCTTATACACGACAATCAGCACGGCTTCAGAGATGAGAAATCCTGTGTCACAAATCTACTCGAGTTCTACGATAAGGTAACAGGAGTAAGACAGAAGAGAGAGGGATGGGTAAATTACATCTTTTTGGACTGCAAGAAGGCTTTTGACACAGTACCAAACAAGAGACTGATATAAAAATTAGAGGAGCAGGCAGGAATAGTAGGGAAAGTACTGCAATGGATCAGGGAATACCTGTCAGGAAGGAAACAACGAGTGTTGTTTCGTGATGAAGTATCAGAGTGGGCGCATGTATCGAGTGGGGTTGCACAAGGGTCAGTCCTAGGTCCGGTGCTATTTCTTGCAAACGTGAATGACATGATGGAAGGAATAGATTCAGAAGTGTCGCTGTTCGCTAATGTAAAAATGATTAGCATACAAGCGGGCGAGGATCAATTAAGATTACAAGGGGATCTGGACAGAGCAGAGATGCAGACAGCACTTCAGCCTTGTGAGAGCCAGTCTGCCGGAAACTTAAAATCCTTTCTACCAGCTTTCCAGAAACGACATATCGCACAATCACTGTTAGCTGGTCAACATGAGCCAGGTCTGGTGTTGAATCAACTAAAACTGAGAAGTACTTTGCAATTTTAAGCTCTGCCACAAATGACTCCTGGAATTTGACCCCAGTAAGTGCAAAATCATAAAGATTGGGGAAAGACAAAGAAGGCCGCAGACGGATTACAGGTTAGGGGATCAAAGGCTGCAAACGTCACTTAAAGAAAATTATCTTGGGGTAAGCATTATAACGAACATGTCTCCTGAGGCACACATCAATTAAATAACTGCTGTAACATATGGGCGCTTGGTAAACCTGAGAATAGCATTGCGGCATCTGAGTAAGGAATCATTCACGATATTGTACACCGTGTACGTCAGGCCTATACTGGAGTATGCAGCACCAGTATGGAACCCACACTTAGTCAAACATGTCAAGAGAAAGTGCAAAAGTTTGCAACAAGATTAGTCCCGGAACTGAAGGGTATGTCTTACGAGGAGAGATTAAGGGAATTCAACCTGATGACACTAGAGGATACGAGGGACATGATAACGACGTATAAAATACTGAGAGGAATTGACAGGGTGGACAGGGCTCGAATGTTTCAGAGATGGGATACAGGAACAAGGGGCCACATTTGGAAGCTGAAAACCCAGATGAGTCATAGGGATGTTAGGAAGTATTTCTTTAGCCTTAGAGTTGTCAGGAAGTGGAATAATCTGGAGAGTGAAGTAGTGGAGGCAAATTCCATACATAGCTTTAAAGAAGAGGTATGAAAAAGCTCATGGAGCAGGGAGAGAGAGTGAATAAGTAACGACCAGTGAAGAGGCGGGGCCAGGAGCTATGACTATACACCTGCAACCACATGTAGGCGAGTGAAAAAAAAAAAAAAACCTCACACAACAGGCCAAGTGTCTATCGACAAGTGCCTTTGACAACTGGTAACTAACACTCTCAATGAACACACAGTATGAATCTTATATATATTTGGAGAACTCCGTTTGTTGCTCTCCTCAAGTCTTGACGTCTTTTACAATGACTCTGTCTTCTCTGTGTCAGGAAACCAAACTCTATCAGCTTAATGAAAATCTATGATAGGATATTGGTAGAATGACTTGAAAATGATCTGTGGGTGGACAGTATATTACTGAACAGTAGAAAGATATAATAAGATACCAAATATGAGATAATTTTACAAATTCGAAAAAGCAGGCTGAGGCATTAGAGAAAATATATTTATCTCAATTATATACAGTGTCGGCACTCTGAAGGAAGGGTGTTAATGTTGCAGTTTTATAACTGTGGTGTAAGCACGCCTCTGGCAACACAGTGATGGAGTGAATGATGGTGAAAGCTTTTCATTTTCGGGCCACCCTACCTTGGTGGGAAATGGCCGATGTCTTAATAATAAATAATAAAATATACACACTTGCGGCAGAGAGAGTAGTCAAAATATATAATGCTGGAAAATGTGTTAAATTTCAAACTTGATCGAAAGGTCTTACGTGCATTATGTCGTCACAGATGTTCATAGGAGTGTCCCAGAACTGATCTTTAGGGCAGCATGTCAGTTGTGGAGTACCGCTGATGCACAAGACATAAGAAGAACAGTCGTGGGGGTTCTCCTGCACCACTGGATCCGGAGGGTCGATGGCAGGGCAAGGGTCGATGTCATTGACGGGGCCGGGATATACCAGTTCCCCATCAACACATCCTGGGCCAATATCCTCTTTCACCTGCCCCCCAGGAATGAAGAAGAGACGAAAATGTTGAAAGATCGGTGCAGGTTAATTACGCGGCGGCGGCGGCGGCGATGGTGGAAAGTCTCCTGGTTAACTTTTTTTAATGATTCATTGTAAGCGAGAGATTGTCAGTAAAAATAATAATTTGATATGAGACGTTCAACATAGGCACTGCCGCACTGGGTAAAAAAATTTAGTGAGAATATTGAAAATAAATATAGCGAATACTGAAAAGTTGTCTTTACAGGTTAACATACAGTGAGTTTGTAGTTCTACAAAATTTTAATATAACTGGTAGTTTAAATAGTTATTTTTTCCTATTAGATAAACGTTTTTGAAAGACAACACAACGTAAATACGGAAGTCCAGTGAGCTCTGTGAGATATAACTAAGGAACTCTACTGAGTTTTTAGAAAGTTCTTTACGTCAAAGTTTATAGAACGAATGACATGCAGTTCTAATTATGCATTTTTATCTACATCATTTACAGAATTAAAGAACGAAGTTACATATATATGTATATATGTGTGTGTACTCACCTATTTGTACTCACCTATTTGTGGTTGCAGGGGTCGAGTCATAGCTCCTGGCCCCGCCTCTTCACTGATTGCTACTAGGTCCTCTCTCTCCCTGCTCCATGAGCTTTATCAAACCTAGTCTTAAAACTATGTATGGTTCCTGCCTCCACTATGTCGCTTTCCAAGCTATTCCACTTCCTGACAACTCTATGACTGAAGAAATACTTCCTAACATCCCTTTGACTCATAGGAGTCTTCAACTTCCAATTGTGACCCCTTGTTTCTGTGTCCCCTCTCTGGAACATCTTGTCTCTGTCCACCTTATCTATTCCTCGCAGTATTTTATATGTCGTTATCATGTCTCCCTAACCCTCCTGTCCTCTAGTGTCGTCAGGCCGATTTCCCTTAACCTTTCTTCGTAGGACAATTCCCTTAGCTCTGGGACTAGTCTTGTTGCAAACCTTTGCACTTTCTCTAATTTCTTGACGTGCTTGACCAGGTGTGGGTTCCAAACTGGTGCTGCATACTCCAGTATGGGCCTGACGTATATGGTATACAGAGTCTTGAATGATTCCTTGGTGAGGTATTGGAACGCTATTCTTAGGTTTGCCAGCCGCCCGTATGCTGCAGCAGTTATCTGATTGATGTGTGCCTCAGGAGATGTGCTCGGATTATACTCACCCCAAGATCTTTTTCTTTGAGTGAGGTTTGCAGTCTTTGGCCACCTAGACTATACTCTGTCTGCGGTCTTCTTTGCCCTTCCCCGATATTCATGACTTTACATTTGGCAGGGTTAAATTCAAGGAGCCAGTTACTGGACCAGGCTTGCAGCCTGTCCAGGTCTCTTGTATCCTGCCTGATCCTCGACTGATTTGATTCTTCTCATTAACTTCACATCATCTGCAAACAGGGACACTTCTGAGTCTATCCCTTCCGTTATGTCATTCACATATACCAAAAACAGTACAGGTCCTAGGACTGACCCTTGTGGAACTCCACTCGTCACAGGTGCCACTCTGACATCTCGTCACGTACCATGACTCGTT